>JAQFXM010001904.1:0-28210 GCA_034693345.1 Entomobrya multifasciata
TACTTGCAATTCGAAAAATTGAAACAAGGGTTCACATGATGACTCATTTGATGTGCGCTATATTTTTGGCAACGACTACTGAATTCTGGGTATTTGTAAGACGATGACTAAATCAAACTACGTTGGCAGTTTATTCGTGAATTAATTCGTTAATTTAATCTTTTTTCTATTCAATAATATAGTTTTCGTACTAAATTTATGAATTGCAACAGCAAAAATTACTATTTCTACGGTATCACATATTATAAATATGTATCATCACATATAAAGAGTAAGAATAGCATGATTTGCAATTTAAGGCAGAAGCTGTTTTAACTTTTTGAATAAAGCGTAGCGGGTTTCTGTATTTACAAAATATCCTTATTGGTTATTGGTTGAACTATCAGCATCCCTCCCTGGGTACGTCGCTGAAAGCTTGTTTTTTGTCAATAAAATTCAGTTTGTACTAATTAGGTTTCATGGGTAAAATTTTTATACAGATTAACCACGTCTTCTATCACTTTATCAATGAATGACAAGTCGCAATTATCTTCGGCAATTTTCACTCTCTTGCCAATTAAAAACTTTTTCACTTTGGATTTGAAGACAAAATAAGATTCACTATTCCTGATGTCTGCAGGCAGTTTAGCCCAGCTATTTGTGACCATGTATGATAGTTTGTCATTGCATATCTCATTATTCACTATAAAATGAGATCCACTCCTTGTCTCAATACTGCTAATAGCATCTTCACACAGAGCACTATGGAACACAGATGGACACATTTTAATTTTAATTTTGTAGGCGAGACACATTAACTTCATATCGTTGTTCTCCAATAAATCTAGCCATTCAAGGTCATCATATACATCACGTTTATATGAATTCCCAATTACTAGTTTAACACATGATTTAAACACTTTGTTAACCCTTTGCCTCTCCTTTTTTGTAGCTAAGCACCACAAACTATTCATGTAATACAGCTTACTCAATACTAATGATTCCACAAGTAATTTCAAATGCTCATTACTAATAAGTTGTCTAATACATCTTATCGACCACAACACTTTATAGCATTGCCTGATATTCTGGCTTATATGATCATTCCACTTAAAATTCATGTCCTTAATTAAACCAAGGCTTTTAATTGATTTTGAGTTTTTCACAGTTACATTATTAATTGTAATCGTAGCATTTTCACATATTTTATTATCATTTTTGTTGCAATGAATCATGAATTCAGTTTTTTCAGCGTTCATTTCCATATCATTATCTACAAACCACTGGGTTAGCACATTGCCCACACTTTCAAATGTTTTCAAATCTTTGTCAAAAGTATTTCTGTTTATTTCCCTTATAATTTGCGAATCATCTGCAAAGTAAACAACTTCCGTTTCCTTATCAGTTATATTTTTGTGCATATCACTAACATATAATATAAATTGAATCTCCGAAAGTCCACTTCCTTGGCAGACGCCTGTTTGAGTACTAAGCACTTCACATGTCACATTATCATTAACAAATTGACGGCGATCATCATTAAATGATTTAAACCATCTGTAGTCAATTTTATATTCATTTAATTTGCTGTGCAATAGTTCACGATTTACTGTATCGAACGCCTTTTTAATGTCTAGTGTCACAATTGCAAACATATTTTTTCTGTCTAGTGCATTTCTAGCTTTATTGCATACGTACAATTCAGCATGCTCAGTGCTGTGATTTGGTCTAAAACCGAATTGTTTATCGTATATTATTTTGTTATTGAGAACGTAACTCCGGAGCTGGAAATACACACACTTTTCTATTATTTTTGACAAGACAGGTAAAATTGATATTGGACGCATTTGATTCATATTTTCAGGTGGATTCTTTTTTGGTAAGGCTATAATTTTTGCTAGCTTCATATCATTTGGCACTTTATTTTGACTAATTGATGAGTTGAATAGGTTACACATTTGACGAACAAAACTTTGACTCATTATAAGCAAACCAATCATTCTGTTACAAATTCCTGTCGCATCCATTGTTACGCTTTGTTTGTGCTTCATTTTTTTCCATGCATACAATACTTGAGCTTCAGAGATGGGGTTTATACGAAATCCTGAATCATCGTTATGATCAAACTTATCTTTGATCGGTGACACAATTATTTTGGATGGTGCATTCGATATTTTCACAAAATGTTCATTGAGATCATTATCCGAGAATGGCTGCATTTTAGACTTGTCTGATGATAAAAGTTTGTTAACTGTTGGCCAAAATCCTTTTATGTCGATCGTCTCATCAACAGTTCGCCTCATATCACTGATCAGCATATTTTTAACTTGCTTCTTCAAGTTTTTATATTTCATTTTCGCATCATCACTTCCATTTGTCAGCATTTCTTTGTATGCCCTTTCCCTAATCCTCATAATTTTTCTTGTTTCACCACTAATCACGTTGTATTTGCTAAAGTTTATAACTTTCACTCGAACAGGTGCATGCTTTTCAAATATTGATCTGCTAAACGTATGCATTTTCACATAATTTTCTTCGACAGCATCATCCATCACACTTTATTTCTAAGGTATATTGGTTTGTATCCTGAATTAGGTCGTCGAATTATTTCTATGCTGGAGAATAATTCAAAATTTAACTGACAGTTTAATTTGTACTTTGCTGCTGCAAGTACACGTTTACATATCACTGCAACTCCGCCACCCTTCACTTTTTTAGATAAAGATAGATTTCTATCCTCCCTATAACAATCATAGTTGTCATTTAATAAAATGTTTTCATTTTCATTCAAAAAAGTTTCACTCAAGCAGAGCACGTCAATTTTTTGTGTGTTTAAAAATTCACTAACTTGAATTTGTTTATTTGCAATTGATTGGATATTGATGTGTGCAAATTTAATTCCAGCTTTGATATCACAACTTGAAATTCATGCGTTTTCGTTAATTGATTGATCCATTATTTTAATTTGTCGAGTAAAAGATCCATCGTCATCAAGTCTGTAGTAAGCCAAGTCAGTTTCGATTTCGAAATTGCGCTAGTTTGTGTTTGTCACATTCTCTGAATTTTTTAGGCTTCTCAACTTCTGTCGCATCAGAAACTCTGCTTTTCGAATTTCCTCCGGAACATCCGCATTTATGAAAATCGGCCTCTGGAATTGTTTTCTCAGCTCGAAAATTCATTTCTGTCTCTCATTGATAGAAATCGGATCTGGATATTTCGAGTTTTTCCTTGTTTATAACGTGTTTCCTTGTCCAAATCTTAAAATCGTATCAAAATTAAAGCGATGCTGTCCATTTGTCACCTTGTCGATTTCGCATTGAATCTTCGTGGCCAATTTCTGATCAGTTTCCTCATTCTCATCACTAATCCCAGACAAAATTAAATTGATCTTTTTTAGATCAACCTCAATTTTTATTTTGTCCGAGCGAAAGTCACTTCTTTGCTTCTGAACAGTTGTTAAGTCATCTTTTATTAGTTCCACATCTGATTGAAGACGACCTACATTTCCATTAGTGGAAGCAAGACTGGTGGTAATTTGCAAGAGCGCATCTTCAATTCTGTCAAGCTTGTCTAACTTTGCCAGATTCTTATTAATTTCATCCAGTTTTTCAGTAACCTTATCGCACTGTTGGCATTTACAATCACCTTCTGACTTCCTTGCCCTTTTTGCTGTTTCATGCTGGTCTGTTATTATCGAGTTCATCTGGTTTTCTTCTGAATTCATTGCTGATATATTTCTTTTATTGCGCAAATTCATTCCACTAGGATTTGTTAGTTGTTGTGATGATCACTGATTGCTTTTGGAGCTTCCTTGACTTCCCTTATTTCCTTCCATATTATCAGCTGAGCTCGGCTGGTAATAAAAACTGAATTGTTTTATGTTGCTTGTGGACATTTGAATTTTAAAACTAATTTTTCAGTGTTTTTTCAGTG
This sequence comes from Entomobrya multifasciata, assembly GCA_034693345.1. Taxonomy (NCBI): domain Eukaryota; kingdom Metazoa; phylum Arthropoda; class Collembola; order Entomobryomorpha; family Entomobryidae; genus Entomobrya; species Entomobrya multifasciata. The sequence continues at coordinate 3,913 of JAQFXM010001904.1, forward strand.
ACTCGTCAAAACTAATGCTTTTAGGAACTTATTAACATTGTGTATAATGCAAAATGTTAATCACTGATTTTTTAAGTTGTTTAAAATTGAATTTAAATTAAATTTTTATTGGACTGTAAACAAAATCAGCTGACTCTTCTTGACCTTGTATACAATGTAATTGTTCTTAAAGTACTTAAACAACTGTGGATCCTCATTAGCCCGTTTGTTCACCTCGGTGTAGTACCAGTTGTCTAATAACGTGTCGTACACTTTAGGTGGTTTCGAGAGAGAGAATGTTTTGTTTCATGTGTAAGAATAATAGAATTGTCACGCAGGTGTAAGCAACAAATTGTTATCAATCAAACTTGAATGGATATAAATGTTTGCAATTTGTTTGAAATATTCTGGAACATTTTATTTTTTAGTAAGCATAATAATAATGAATCATGGTTCCTAAAATTAAGCTGTTTTTTACGAACTAGTGAACTGTAAACAACCAAATGCTCATAATCAACTAATGCTGCTTTGTAAAAAAAGATTTTTTAAATGAAGGTTACCCTAAATGTGTCCCACTTTCACTTTATAAGTGTTTGTACGGATTTGGTAACTACACTGATTAATTTTGAAAAATATGTCTACTATTATGTCTTTCGATTTATTTGGATGATACTAAAGTAGTAGCGTTTCATTTTTGGGTTCATAATTTATAATAGATCGATAAAATTCTTTCTAGAATGTGTTTCGAATATTAGTGTTAAATGAACTGAAATATCAAACGTTTGCTATGCAGTCATGCATAAAGGAATGCTAACAAAAAGTAAGCACTACAGACCTTAAAGTCATACATATATTTCTATTGGATTTTAATTTTCAGTACAAAAGTACTGAAATTTCTAGGCTATCTAAAAATACAGAATAAATGAAGTTGCTTCAGAACTAATGAATACATGTTTCTGTTTTTACAACCTTTTCAGGAATTCCTGGCATTAGATTTGAAACGGTTTTCCTGACATAAATGTGGAATCTTTTTGCATGAATAATAGGTAAATATAGAAAATCCAAAAATGAAAATCCTCTTGAATATACATAAGCTATAAAATTTATCAAACTGAAGATCCAATCAAATTAAGGAAGTTGATTTGAATAAAGACAATTTCACGTACGACTACTCATGCAAGCTCTGAATTAGCTCTTGATTTTACTAGGCATACATTGCTGTCCTTACAACTTCCATCAAAAGTATTTCTTTTTGTCGCAAAGATTTTAGGGTTGATCACTCGTCTCATTTAATACAATTACGATTTTGCATTACAGAAAATTGTATCTTTACTGATCATTGTGTAGCGAAAAACGTCTTGTATTCCAGAACGTCTTCCCAAGGCTGAAATGGGATTAGCATACCAATTTCCAATCTTAAGGAATAATTCAATTATTTGAGCTAAGCTTTTAACTCAACGGCTTTAAACCCATAACTCTATACTTAACTTGTCAAAAAGAGAATTAGACTTCTTTACTTGATTAAGCCTAATATATATGATTGAGAAATATAGTAATATCTTAGTACAAAACATTCTCACAATGTTATTATTTTAACGAAAGGAACAGCACACCAGTTAATATAAAATGGTTCCAGACGTATGTGTGAAAGTGTAATGATTTTATTAGTACAGTTTGATGCTCTGCTACTGCAAAAAATGCAAAAACGTACATTTTCACGTGTCTGCTTTTTAGACTACAATGCTGTACTATTTGAAACGATCCAAGTGAAAGTGAACATTAACACATTACTTTACCGTTAACCTTGAAAATGCTGACATGAACATTACAGTGTTCATATTTTTATTTCATTCCCAAACTGTTATGGTGCACATTTCATTTCTTTCGGAAATAATGTTCTCTAGCTGTCTATTCGTGAAAGTATAATTTCCTGAACATAACGTAGTAAAATAAAAGACCATAACGATTTTGTAATGATCTGTCGCTTCATTTTACAGACTCTGTGCCTCGCTAAAAACTTTATTGTCATTGCTAGCCATATCATGGCGCATACACAAAGCTGTATTGATTTCTCTGCAAGTTCTACCATCAAACAAAATGTTTAGCAATCGTGCTGGCATGAAATCTCAGCCCGGTTCTTTTTAATGAACATCAAGTAAGCCTGAACATTACATGATGTGAACTATAGCTTTTGAATTCAACTAACCAACAAATAGTCAATGCTCATTGTAATGAAACTAATGTCAACTTATGTATGTGGTTCCTCTTTTCAAACAGTGACATATATACAAGTAATTACATCAGAAATGTTTTACTAGAAATCTGGTCGATGGCTTTCTGCAAATTTTTATTTTTCCAGGGAATTGTTTTCTGTTCTATTCATTAGTATTGCTTAGTTCGGAGGCAACTCGATGGTGTATTTAATCTTTAGTAAAAGTTTGACTGCGCAAAACACTATTGTTTTTAAAAAAAGATGAAACCATTGCCTATTTTTAAAAATTTGCCTTTAATTTTTGTGTACACATTGTTTTGCAAAAATTCAGTAAACGTATTAATTACACTGTTTGGTTCTATTTTTTTGTTGTATACATATATCGCTTATTGCGTACTACTATTTCTGCTTTCAACAACAAAAAATCTGAAGCATGCATTAGTTTAATGTAATTATCACATACGCTTTTAATATGGTATTTGTATTCCAAGTGTACACGAAAATAAGTTTGTTTTCTTTTTTGTGTCTTTATATTGCCTGCACACAATTTTTATATACTAGGAAATGCCTTTGTGTGAATCGCAATTTCGTTAAGTAATCACAACTTAAATGAAAGAGTTGTTGTAGTACTGGGTGTTTCGTAATAAAGGCGAATCAGGTTTTTACAGGATAGCCACACAAGCGGACCAGAAGTTGAACTTTTTAGCCTTACATTTTTCGCTATCTCTGTTGTGTCGATTTACGTTATTGCTAACCTTTCAAAATTCTTTAAACCATGGAAGTAAATAGTTTATATAATAGACACGTCAAAAGATATTCCGAATAGAAATACTTGGAAGAATGGCTCAAAAGGTAACAAGAAATAGGTACTGGAATAAATAACTTTAAGAATTTCGAATGTAAACCAATTGAATGATTTTTTAAGTTTGTCCGACAGTGACTTCAATAGGATTCTTTTGCAGTAATCATCTTTTGAACCTGTTGAAAATCAGTGAACGGAAGAGAAAAAGGAACTTCGATGATCATTTTAAATCAATCAAATACTTTGTTAGTATTATATTCCATAAATTGTTTTGCCGTTCCAATGAAAATGTTTTGTAGGTATAAATTAGCGTCTTAGCTACGAACATTATACAATAACTATATGTAGCACTTCAATAACATTCATTCAATGTTGAGCTTTGACGTTTACGCTTAAATTGCAGAAATACTTTGTTCCATAATAAAGTGCTCAAAGTCCAACTTATGTTAAGTCAAATATTGTCAAATATTACTTTAAAGAGGATAATTTACATGTCTGAATCCACTTTACGCATACAATTATTTTAATCAATTGCTGCACGTGAAAGGAAACATATCGAAACTTGAATATTGCTTTTGATTGCCATCAATGTTTACAACTTTGTAAAATCACACTGAAAAATCTAATGTGGGCTGTAGTCAGCTGTCAAAAGTATTTAAATGGCAGAATACATAGCAAAAAGTAAGACTTTAATGCAACAATTTTTTAAATGATTTTCCGCTAAGCCATACTATTATATTAGCTAATGCAGAGTTCATCTCAAGGCAACATCGTTATAATTTATAAAAAAATAGTTTAATAGACTAAAAGTTTAAATTTATTTTCATTCAAACATTATAAAAACATTTTGGGCACATGCAGCAAAATATATTAACAACTTCTAAGCATACTTTTGAAATTTCCTTCAAGCAAGGAAATCATTGCTAAACGAAAAACTACGTTGACAGAATACAAATATCAAACTAACTTCCACAAATTATTTTTTGTGGGAATCCGGAAATCAATTGAAAATATTTTTACTATAAAATGGTCACTTATTTAACTTGAATTACATGGATTGAGTACAAGACCTTAACCTGAATTGATTCGTTGATTGTAATCGCTTACATTTATTGCAATTTACATGCCAAAAGTGTCAGAGAAAGTAGTCTAAGTTCAGTATTAAGATACTATCTTTTTACTCAAGAAACCATAACTCATATTGATAATACTTCAAGTATAAAATTGTGTTGCTTCAGTTTTTTGTCGTTTTCAACGATACTGCATTCAAAATCCGCAACACTGGTGTCTTGGCTGTTGCAAGCGACAAGCATAAGTGGCAAAATACATGGGGGAGAACTTAAAAGAGAAACAAGAATGAAGATTGATGAGTTTGCTGTTGAAATTATTCCTTCTTGGATAACAGGTTCACTCAATTTGCATTTAAACCCAAATCTTCTGCAATCTGGAACTTCTTACCAGCTACTTATTCCAAATTAGATAGGGCTTGATTGAATTAAATTTTTTAAATTCCTATTTGGCACGTTATTTCAATAAACATACTCCACAAACATTACCAATGTTCAAGCAAACGTGATAATGTTATCTTCTTACGCTTTAGAATTCATGTAACCGAGATATTACATATGAGCTTTTGGTCTGTATTTGAAATCCTTCGTTTTAGCTTGCTTTCAACCACGCAATTTGAAAACATAGACTTCATGTAAAACAGTAGAATGTATGAGATCTAAATAAAACCATTTTTAAACGGTTATAATGGTGTTGCTTAATGTTTCAATATAATGAGGCCATTTTTGAGTTTTCGTGATGACGAGCAGATATACAGATGGACAGAAAAATTCGACAAACGCAAAGTTTGCTGACAAGTTTACTTTCAATTACGTAGTACATGTCCCTGATTTAATTTCAACGTCAACATACAATATGGTTTCGTAGTTCAAATGTATGTATGTAGGTTGACAAAATACTTGGTAATGGATAGTTACTTGAGATATGAAACAATTTGTACCTTGTAGTGGTGAATTATATTCAACTACTGTTTACGAACTGCACTAATATTAATCAAAAATGAATATATACTTTATATGTGACTGCATAGCAAACGTTTGCTATGCTACCTCGCATAAAGGAATGCTAACGAAAAGTTAGTATTACCAACCAGGAAAGCACACATATATTTCTATTAGATTTTAATTTTCAGAAGAAAAATACTGAAATTTCTAGGCTATCTACAAATATAGAATAAATGATGTTGCTCGAGAACTAATGAATTCCTGGCATTTGATTTGAAACGGATTTCCTGACATAAATGTGAAATCTTTTCGCATCAATAAGCGGTACAGAAATTCCAAAAACGAAAATCTTTTTGAATGTACATAAGCTATAAAATTTATCAAATTGAAGATCCAATCAAATTTAGGAAGTTGATTTTAATAAAGACAGTTTTACGTAAGACTGCTCATGCAAGCTCTGAATCAGCTCTTGATTTTACTAGGCATACATTGTTGTCCTTACAACTTCCATAAAAAGTATTTCTTTTTGTCTCTTAGATTTTAGAGTTACTCACTCGTCTCATGTAATACAATTAGGATTTGATACAGTGCAAAAAATTGTGTTATTCCTTATCATTGTGTAGCGAAAACCGTCTTGTAATCCAAAACGTCTTCCCAAGGCCAAAATCGGATTAGCATACCAATTTCCAATCTTAAGGAATAATTCAATTATTTGAGCTAAGCTTTTAACTCAACGGCTTTAAACCCATAACTCTATACTTAACTTGTCAAAAAGAGAATTAGACTTCTTTACTTGATTAAGCCTAATATATATGATTGAGAAATATAGTAATATCTTAGTACAAAACATTCTCACAATGTTATTATTTTAACGAAAGGAACAGCACACCAGTTAATATAAAATGGTTCCAGACGTATGTGTGAAAGTGTAATGATTTTATTAGTACAGTTTGATGCTCTGCTACTGCAAAAAATGCAAAAACGTACATTTTCACGTGTCTGCTTTTTAGACTACAATGCTGTACTATTTGAAACGATCCAAGTGAAAGTGAACATTAACACATTACTTTACCGTTAACCTTGAAAATGCTGACATCAACATTAACATTACAGTGTTCACATTTTTATTTCATGTTCAAGCTCTTATGGTGCGACTTTGAAGTCTTTCCGAAATAATGTGCTCTAGATATCTATTCAAGCAGGTATAACTTCCTGAACATTACGTTCTAAAACGAAAGACCAGAACGATTTTGTAACGACCTCTTGCTTCCTTGTACAGGCTCTGTGCCTCGCTAAAAACTCTATTGTCATTGCTAGCTATATCCTGGCGCATACACAAAGCTGTATTGATTTCATTATAAGTTCTGCCATCAAACAAAATGCTTACGTTAGCAATCGCGTTGAAATGAACTCTCTCTCCGTTACTTTCGTAATGGACATCCAACAACCTTGAACATTACATAGTGTGAACTATAGCTTTTGAATTCAGTTAACCACCAAATAGTCAATGCTCTTCCTATCGAAACTGATGTCAACTACAGTGATTCTACATTTCATAGAACGACATACATATCTAAAAGTAATAACATTAGAAGATTTATTAGAAAACCAGATCTGCCAATTTTTTTTCTAAGGAACTTTTTTCTGTTCCAATTAACAGTATTGCTTTAGTTCAAAAGGAACTCCATAGTGTATTTAACTTTTAGCGAAAATGAGACAACGCACCGCAAGAACACTATTGTGAGTATTGTTCTTCGAAAAAGGGATGAAACCGTTGACTTTTCCTGTGCTCATTCTTTGCAAATTTGTCTTTATGTATCGTACTCACAATTGTTTGCAAAAACTTACCAACATATATACATATTACAATTTGTTTCTATTTTTCGTCATTTACGTGTACCTTATATTGCGTACTAAGGTTACTACTTTCAGAAATAAAAATTGCAAATATGCATTACAGCTAGCTTATTGTAATTATCTCATACATTTTTAATCAGGTATTCGTGTAAGAATGTTTCATGTGTACATTAAAATAAGTTTTTATGGAGCATTTTAACCTTGAACAATCTGTTTTCTACTGGATTATCACACAAGCGTAAAAGAAGTTGAAGTTTTCAACCTTACATTTGTTGCTGTCCCTGTTGTGTAGATTTCCTTTATTGTTAACCTTTCAAATTCTTTGAACCATAAAAGTAAATATTTTTTACAACAGACACGCAAAAAACACCCCAAACAGAACTTCTTGGAAACATGGCTCAAAAGAAAACAAGAAATGCTTAATCGAGTAAATATGTATAGAGGTTTTAGATTTGGATGTTAAACTAGTCGACTAAATTATAAGTTTGTCCAATAAACAGGAACTTCGAAAGTATTCATTTCCAATAGAGCATCTTTAAAACCTTTATAAAATTAGTGAACGGAAAATAAATAAAGCAAAATACAAATATTACAATATAATCCAAGTTCTATTCTTTGCAAATCAATTCTATTTAAAGACTCCGAAAAATTCTTTTTTTCAATCGTTAGTTTACTTGACAGCCCTTTTAACCATTGAAGCCATGGAAAGTGTTGCAATTATATTAATAAAAATGATGAATTAAAGCTTTATATTGTAAAGTTAAAAAATAACTAGTCATTACGCAAAAGTCAAATTATGTTTAACTCAAGCAAATCCGATTGGCTCAATTTATGAAAAATATTACCAGTATACTACTCCATAGACAGTAAATATCGTATATTTGAATTGTAGAGCAAAATTGTATATTACACACACAGTCGATTGAATATTCAGGCAATTGTAGTCAAATGAAATACATACACCAAGCGACATGAATTCGATCTTGTCTAATGTATGTTACAAATCTAAATTGGTTAAATTATTATTTACTTGTGTTGCGTCATATTCAAAGGAAACAAATTAATTGAATATTCTTTCAGATTTTTATTCAAGATCTACAGCATCATTTGGTAGCAATTTATCCAGATTTCGGAGATCATTTTGAATCAATCAAATAGTTTGTTTGCATTGTATTCCATAATTTTTTTGCAATTCATATGAAAAAGTTTTGTAGGTGTAAATTACCTGCTTTCCTACGAATATTATGAAATAGCCATGTTAAGCCCTTCATGATGTCCAAGGCTTTGTAAGATTACGTGGTATATTATAGTTTAATGTTTAACTTTTACGTATGGGCTTAAATCTCAGATATACTTTGTTCTATAGTAAAGTGCTCAAAGTCCATATTATGTTACGTCAAATATTATGTAATGTTCCATATAAAGGGTCATTTACATGAATGAATCCATTTTACATATAAAACTATTTGAATCAATTGTTGGTCTGGAAAGGGAAGGTATGGAAAACTTTTTCATTTGTGATTACCATCAATGTTTGCAACTTTGTAAAATCAAACGTACTTAGAACTCTAATGTGGGCTGTATTGATCTGTAAAAGTATTTCAGTGGCAGAGTACTTGGTAATAAGTAAGAATTTAATGCTTTTATCATTATTCAATCACCATCAATTTGATATTAACTAATACGTAGTTCATCTCAAGGCAGAAACATTGTCATTTATAAAAATTATTTTCAGGTAAAATCATTTTTATTCAACCATTATAAAAAAGTTTCCGGCACATGTAGCGGAATTTATTATATGAACAACTTCCAATCATACTTGGTAAATTTTTATCAAGCGCGGAAAGCATTCTAATGGAAAAACTACAATGACAGAACACATTTATCAAATCAACTTCTAGAAAATGACTTTTCTGGAAATCCAGTCCAATCAGTATAGGAAAGACTTGATTTTATACGTGGTTTCTAATAGCTTATACTTATTGCAATTTACAATTTCACGCCAAAAAAGGCAAAGAAAATATTTTAACGACAATCTAAATCTTGTCTTTTTTCAAAAAATGATCAGCTATACCATACAATTTTATCTGTTGACAAGCTTTTGTTAATTTACATAACCAAACTCATTGGTCGTGTTCGGCACCTAATAAACTTATCTTGAAATCCGGAAAGCACTTCTTTAAAGGAATCATTTAATGTCATTCAAATTGAAAGCAATTGGTTTCTTAAACGACTTGCTTACTATATTGATAACCTGGCAATGATTTTCAAGGCAAATTTGTGTATTCATTAGTTTTTCCCAGGTATTTTTACTACAAAAAAATTTAAATTGCCAAGTGACAAGCGTAAATGACAATATACCTTGGAAACCCTTATGAGGGAATGAGAATGAAGATACGATTTTGCTTGTGAAATCCTAAAATGATTTACATGCTTTTTTGTTCGCCTTTCACCAGCATTCCTGCATAACAGGTGCACTTAGTTTAAATTGAAACATACATTTTCTGTTATCACGAACTTTTTATCAGCTACATTTTCCAAATTACTTAGAGCTTGATTGAATTACATTTTTAACGATGACTTTTTGTCAAGTTATTTCACCAAACGTACTCTGCAGACGTAGTCGATTTTCAAGCATATGTGATAATTTTATCGTGTTTCACGTTAGTATTCATATAGCCGAGATATTATATAAGAGCTAGCTTTCGGTCTGTATTTCAAATCCTTCATTTTAGATTGCTTTCACCCACACAATTTGATAGCTTAGACTTCATGTAAAAACATTTGAATGCATGAGACTAAAGTGAAAAGTTTTTTAACCGGTCATAGTAGTGTTGCTCAAGTGATGCAAAGCAACGTTGGTTTTCTTGAGTTATCATGGTGACGAGCAGATAGACAGTCAGACAGAAACATATGCGAAACTAAATACTTGCTGACGAATGTACTTTCAGGTACGTACTACATCTTCTTGGTTTAATTTAAACATCATATTACAATATGGTTTTGTGTTTCGAATATACGTAAATTGAAAAAAAACATACTTCACGAGAACAGGTAATGAAAAGTAATTTGAGATAGGCCTCCATTTGTACCTTACTGTTTACGAACTGTACTAATAAAAAAAGTCAAAATATAAATGTTAACTTGTATTATTTCAGCTACGATGCTTGTAGAACTCTTCAACCGATGTGTACAAGAGCAGGATATTTTAGATTGGGTTTTAGTAAAAACGAACTACCTGTAACGAACAGCGTTCCCTATTTACCACTTCAATGATGCAAAATGCTTCCCACCTGGGAAATGATGGTAAATAGTGGTAAATAGTGGTAAATATTGTGAAATGGGAAATATAGTGGGAAATTTAAAAAACACCATTTGAGTGTACCTTACAAAGAAGGTAAAAAGGAATTACACATTTGTTTTCACGGGCAATACTGCAAATTGATAATTGCTTTGAATTAAACACTATAAAAATTCCTAGTAATATGATTGCTCGTTTCTGATTTATTTAAAACTGAACTTTTATCATAAGTTCTCCTTTTTGCTATGGTAACATCACAAATTATTTTAGTTATAAATATATTTAATTCTGGTTTGGGTTCAATGGTCCTTGCAGCATATTATCACTTGGAGGTTCAAAGCCAGGTCTCAGTGAGGAACAAAACTCCCTCCGTGTCCGCAAATTAGCAGCGGAAAACGCCAGGTTTGATGCATACCAAAATTTTACGGCCTTCAGGTCCAAATCCAGTTTTTGTGACTTTGTTGTGATCATCTTGAAAACAAATGAGCTCATTTAACTTTACGTTGTACATATTGATGCATGCTGAACCTCTTCAGGTGGATCTCGATGTGATTCAGAAGCAGTTACATTTTCACTGCCTGCCAAATGAGTTGAAAAACGCTGCACTGGTAGGATTGGTTGACTCTAATGCGAATTTTCTGAAAAAAATAAAATTATAATGCGTTCTGTAAAATATTTTTGGGTGTAAAGACTTAAATATTTTAGCAAGTTGGTAGTATTACTTTTAGTCGAACACCCAGTGACAATGCGTTTCCTCATCAGACCAGCTGGGGCACTCACCGGAAGGTCATATGCATTGCATTTTAGAATATATCTTGTAAAAATCACTCCAGATGGACCAGTGGCATTTTGTTCAGTTTCCGTGAACAGTGCCCAAATGGGATCCTTACGTTTTCCTGGACGAGGCCTTACAATATTGGAAGTGTCACCAGTGTTTTTAGTAGAACTTTCGTCAACATTAACTAGTCCATTTTCAGGTTCTTCAACTCCATTGTCGGATTCTGTGGCTCCATTGTCGGAATCTCTTGCTCCATTGTCGGAACCTCTAGCTCCATGCTCGTAGACTTTGGTCCAATTATGGGATGCCGGGGCTACAGCCCTGTACTCTAATTCCTCATAGCCAGAATCCATTACTTCATCGTCATCATTCAAGGCTCCATGTTTAACCTCCTGGAGTACAAGCCCGCGTTCCATAGATTTATCCCCCATGTTGTCCTGCACTAAATCAATTACCTCCTGCTCCACAACTGTGACCCCCTTCCCTTTCTTCCCAATTTCAGCAGGAGTGTTGCAAGTAACCTGACAATTCTCCGACCCAGCTGTAGTTGCATCAAAAATAGGATCTGTTGGATGCTGCTCAAAATTAGGAAACCATTGGCTTGATCCCGCATTGTCCTCGACATTGCGTTGGTCGCTTTCAACGTAAGCCGAGTTTTCACATGACGCCAGGCTGCTTTCAGAGCACTCCGCAAATCCCAAAGTCGAAAACTCAAATGAGTTAGTCTGGGAGTTCTCACTGTCAGAATCTGTGTTTGATTGATCTGCCCAGTCGAAAATGTAGTGGTGGTGGGGATCCTCATCCATAGCTGCATTAGACCTTGTGACCTGTACAAAAAAAATCAAAATGGTCCTTTTCAGTCATCGAAGTGTAAACAGTAAAAAATTTAATACCTAAAAATTAAATTAAGTTAACTACTTACAAAATCAGCTGATCCTATAAATGATTTCTTCGGGATTCTTTGAATTTTTTGTTTTTCACACGGTTTTAAAATTACCTAAATGAAGTCATTGCCATGGAAACAGAAAAATCTTAAATTACAAAAAATTAATGCTACTATTTTTTCACGTATTTCACTTCAAAGCTTGCAAAAAGTGGCTACTCTTCCATTCACGTCATACCAACGAACACGAACCAACAGCGAAAAATGATCAAAAAACGTTTTTACCGTAGTGTGCAATATGCATACCTTTACCACTCAACACCGCACCGTGTCATTTCCCACTGCTGCTCTATTCAGCCTGTTTTTTCATAACAATGCCGCCAGACCAAAAAACATGCAAACACTAAATTTCCCATATTTTTCATTTACCACTGAAAGTTTCATTTCCCAATGCACTATTTACCATTATTTACCTGCAAATTTCACACCTGGTAAATACCAAGTCCGAACGCTGGTAACGAAGTAATTTTTTATACAATGTCATTAAACTAATTTTTTTAGAGAAAGATATGTAGTCACTGGTCAACCCAATGTTCTATACAAATTTTATTTAAGATTATTCATTTACCAGAAATGTGGAGCATATTTTTGCATCTTTTGATAAATCTGTCCTGGAATATAAATGATTAGTCAGAATTTCTATAGCAGTTGTATATAATGTCATTCCAATTCTTTCAACTGATGCCGTGAAACCTGTAAAAAATCTTTTAAGATAAAAAGGTAAAAACTTATGCAATTAAAGGAATCATACAAAACAATAATCGTTAAATGCATCTGAAATCTAAATTTAAAAGACATTCTAACGAATTAAGCTACAGTAAACTGCGTAGTGCTCTCTATACCTTGAAGGCAACACAAATAATTTGATACTTTCCCGTACTCTTTGTTATCATACAACTAATTATTTAAACCATGTAGTTATCCGGAAAGCCGAACTTTTTAATGTATTTAATATTTAACATCTGTTCACAAAAGTTAGGAACATTCAGAATACTTTTTAACAAAACTCACCTTAGTGAACCAACTCAAAGGAGAATTGCTAGTTGACAACAATCCCACGGGAATGAATAACTAGAATACTCAAATAAAGGAATATTATACTTACAATTATTTTCATATATTTTCGTTTATAATTCCAAGATAATTGCGTCAGAGTGAATATTTCAGTTGTAACGTATTGCCCACTGGGTAATACTAGGCAATGCCTGACATTTTGCATGTGAATTGCGAAAGGTTATCATAAATATGAACATTGTCAGAATTCCATTTACATTTGATATTTTCGCTGACATAGATAAAACCACAAAATTGACATTGGATTTCCTTTTATATCTTGTTATTTTTTGAACTTCCATTTAGCTTCTAGCGTTACAAAAAGAGATGAAACCGTGTATTCTGACCGTGTAAGATATTTTTATATTGGCTAACATATCGTGTTATTAAAGTCTGTAAGCTGACGCTATATTGACTCAAAAAACTTCAATGAAAATACTCGTAAATCAATTTGAAATAAATCTATGCTTGAGCTCTTCTATGTTTGTCATAATTATGATTGTTTTATGTAATTGTTCTTAAATATATAATTCCGCTTTTATGCGATGTCAAAAGACTTTACGACAGGTTTGCTCGTTATTCTGGAAACCTATTGTTACTTTATGTCACCAGCAGTGCATATGCTGCTTTCGAATGAGTATGTTTACGATAACTTATTTCTCGTTTATAGTTCAAATACTTTACTTTATATACTGAATGTTGTACTGAATACTGTGTTATAACTCAAGAGTTATTGAGGTTATTTTGTCGTATTTTAATTAGTAAAATGGCTTACTTTTAAATGAAGGCATGATTATGCTTTGCTTATGCGTATGACAAAGTCATATTTCAGCTTAAGACTTTTATTGTGTGGGCTAGTATAGCTATAACAAAGTGGATTTACACAATAAACTAGAAATAAATCAATCTTGTGTATCGTTAGAAACTAAAATATGATGACTAAAGTTTCTCTTCAAGTCGAGCAAAGTTAGAACCAAACAAAAGAAAAATTTCTTGTTAGCAAATAATCAAGAAATTTTGAAGGAGGGTACTTGTAACTTGTTTTAAAGTTTCGACAATACCATTGCCATTTAATCATGAATATATCAATCCAATGTGCTAATTTCAACTATGAGTTTGGGCGTACGACATGTGTATACATATGGTAAGAAACTACTTTCTTAATTAAATTTTTCAAAAAAAAGAGTTTATTTCGAGCTCCTTCCAGCAATATACTTGTCTACCTTTTCTTTGTTATTCCGAGAATTTAACAAGACGGTTGAATAACAAGCTGTCTTTTTAAGAATTTTGAAAGCAGCCCTTCAGTAAGTGCAATTGTATGTGTAGTTTTATACTTTTATGAGCTCCATTTTATGCATAAATTTGTACTCACGCCCACGACTTTAATTCAAATTTCCACAATCAAGTGCATTTAATCCTGATTCCTAAGGTAAGCGTGGTACTCTGAAAACCATAGAATAAAACTTATAAGCACTGCCTACTAGCTCTAGTAACCAAGAATTGTTCACTGGAGTATGCTAAAGAAAACCGTCTTTTGGTTCCTGGAAAAATGAGCTTCATATGACAGATTATGTAAAAATAAAATACAACGTCGCAAAAAAGCAAACATTATCGCCAAAGATTTTATTTCATATATATTTAATTGTGATTTGCAGACAGTGTATTTAGCTATAGTGTTGAATTTTTATTAAATTTTTAATTATTTATAGATTTATTTTATATTCAAGTTTTATTCTTAAAGCATGATGTGGTAATGTAAACAAATATTAGAGCAATCTAGTTGCTGGATACTGTCCTAATGGAAATAGTTCTCCTCGAAGTTTTAGTCTTACCAAAACAGGATGTAGTTTTGCGTCGAAATTCCTCCTGAAACTTCTCATTGTAAATAGCATAAATGAAAGGATTACAACAAGAGTTACTCATAGCTAGCCAATGAATGGAAAACCAAACGATGTTAATAAATCTGAAATTATTGATTGAAGGTATTACAGTTTGCAGGAAATTGTACAATTGAAAAGGAAACCAGCAAATGCTGAACATGAGCACAACAACAGCCAACATTTTTGTCACTTTTTTCTTCTTTCGAAGAAGAATGTCATCTCTGCTTTGTTGCACATTTCCTGGAGTCTGATTACGCCACAGGTGAATACCCATTCGTACGTAGGCGAATGAAATGATCACAACAGGAACAACGTATTGGATGAAAACCAAGCTTTGGTTGTACACAGCAAAAATTGTTCGTGAAAGCCATCGACCGTCTCTGCAATATGGAGTGAATGTACCATCTCTGTGAATGTAGTTCACCAATCTGTCAAGACAAAATCAAACAAAAACTGTAAATTTTTTCGTAATCTTTTTGTAATATCAGCACTTTAGTTAGGTTGCAAACTCACTTGAAATCCATGAAAGTTGGAAATGAATGGACCAAAGAAAGCAGCCAAATCAATATAATCGTCACGACTGCCTTTGTCTTTGATGATTCAGCATGAAATGGTTTCATCACAGCTTTGTATCTGTGCACTGCTATAGCTGACAACGTTAGAACACTCACGTCCACACTCAAAGCCTGTTTTAAGAAAAAAATAACATGAAGGAATGTTTACCTATGATTTTCGTGTAAGCAAAAAATCGAATTACCTGAACAAAAGGACAAATCGAGCACAATATTTCAGGGAGATCCCATCTTTGTTTCAAAGCAGCTTGAAAGTGAAACGGAATTGTGAAGATTGCAATAATCAAATCAGCAACTGCCAGATTAGAAATGAAGAAGTTTGTCAAAGTCCACATTCGTTTAGCAGGCTAAGAGCAAAAAATAATTTTTAAAGGTTTACAAAATAAGTTTTCCAGTGTTAAAATGAGGAAAACACCGAATTATTTTTGAAATAGTAAATCTTACCAATACGAGCCATAGAACCACAAGGTTTCCAAGCAGTGAAGAAGCACATATTGCACTATACGCAAAGTATAAAATTCCGGCGACCCAATCTTCGATTTCGTACAGAGTTGTTTTATTACCTGACTTGAATCTGTATTTCACTGTTTTGTTGATTGAAACAAAGATAGTTGAGATCTCAGTTATGTTGGAAAAATCCAACATTGTTTCGTTAATATCCTGATTTTCCATTATTAATTACGAGTGAAGAAATACACGTTAACTTATAATTAAATGAATTTTTGGGGCAACTTGAACTTTGTGTAGAATTTCCGGCAACAAACTTTCCTTATAGCTGGCTAGAGAGCAACTGAAGCTAGAACTTTGTGTCACCAAAAGCAGGAGACGACTGGCAAGTGAAAGAAGAGATGCTGAGCTTTTTCATCCACCAAGTTCATCGACAGTAAAGCATACTAACAAGGACAGAGAAATTCGTAAGAGAAAGTTCTACCTTTCGTTTTCTAGAATACAAAAGTATCCAAATATTACACATATGTAGCTTGACTATGGCTTCTCAACAAAGTTTCATGCCAGACACAAGAATTCTCTCTGTTTTACAATAAATGCAACATTTACATAAACTTTCATTAGTTTACCTGGTTTGCTGTGCATATTTGTTGGCAGTAATAATCAATGTTCAACTTTTCCATTAATATTTGTTTGGGCACAAAACAACACAAAATTACTCAAAACACGGCTATAATTTATGAATTTGTTTAACCATAAATTGGTTATTTGCCTTGTAGTAAATATTTTACTAGCCAACATTTTTTTGTTTTTAATTTATCATTTAAAAAACATGTACACTCAGGGCAGAATTCAAGCTTATACTAATTAGAAATTAACTTTATTCAATGCGTTACCTAACTTGTTTGTGTCGACATGACACACAAATGTAGAATGAATTTCAGTCAACAATTTTTTTATTCATTCTTCAGACCTCTTTGAAAGCACACTTGTTAATGGTACGATTTTTAAAAGGTTACTATGAGTTTTGCTTAAGTTTCACTAATATAATTAATTTCTTGAGACCATATTGAAGATTCGATGAAAGTCGTTTTTAATTGTCCTAGAGTACCGTTTTCTATTCTAACTACATTAGATTGTAGCGATATTAACCTTCATAGAAAAGTTTACTAGCGAGACTTAAAACTGTATTTTATTGTTAAATGAACCATAACCACTTGTAATATACTTCGAGAGCAAATCTGAACACAATTTCCAATTATAGCGTGTGGATTATCTAATGTATATCAGGAAGGCGTTTAGAACACACTCCAAAATAAAATGATGTTTTCATCAATTGTTGCACTTCAAAATAAAAACTCTCATAAAGAGAATGGGAATGTATATCACGTGAACTTAAAAAAATCTTCAAATGTCAGCAACTTTCTAAAATCATAAGGATCACGTTATTTACTCTCACTTGAAGTAAATATCCAGATATTTGTGAGTTTTTACTTATGCCATGCTAATTGATTGAAAAACGGAAAAGGCACGTTATGAAAACACACGTTACCTCCATTTGAAGTGATATTGGCTAAAATTATGATCGGCTATACATATTTTCTCTATGATCCAGAAGATTCTTGCTAAAGTCCCACTTGTTTAAAATTTGGTTTACTATACTGAACATCATGGGTATGAACGTCAACATTTTTGTATGGTAATTTTCAAGTTTTGTTTCCTGCAGCCTTAATCAGACAAAACGTGAAGGCACTAAAATAATTATATTACTTCTATTTTCTTGAACATGGTTTATTAGAGAAACATGAGAAAATTTATACCACAATTCCTAAAAGCTTCTTGAAGGAGTTTACCCAAAATGATGTTTTCTGACAACCAGTTTTACTCGCATCATTTACTGAAAACAATTTTTGGGTAAACCGTAATGGTTTTTAATAGCTACGCGATTTTCTATGTAAAACAAGCTTACTAAAAGCCATGAAAATCCATGCCATGGTAATATATTATTACCAGAAAAAAAGATTTAGCACACCCTATTCTCGATATTTGCGCTTTTTGAATTATTTTCTCGTGTTACCTAGTTTAACAAAATAAGGAGTTTAACTGAAATCCATTATTTACACAACTCACTGGTTTTCTGAATGTCTGCGAATTGGTCTTAAATGAATGCAAGAAAGCTTAATGATACTTTAATTAAAAACTTATCAACAAAGTAAACAAAATTTAACTATAAACCTATCATATTTTCCAAAAGACCGTCGATCAACTGATCTTGGAAGATTTATTTTGGGGTACATCCAAGCAAATATTATCAATTTGCTTTTATCAAAAACAATATTCTAGGCACGTTAATCATTTTGGTGTTAAGGATGCATTACTCTTTCATAACCGCGGAGTAAACAGATGATGTTGCATGGACCAGATAAACATATTTCGACAATTTAAACTGCGATCTTATATGATCCTCCAGTCGTAATTGACATTTAAGATATAACAATAGTGAATTTAAAAACATATATTAGATGGTTGATTGTACTTCTGATTTTCAGTTTATTCATTGTTTGTAGCTGATATCAAAATAAAAATCTGTAGGGTTATACATTACAAAACATGATTTTGAAATCGTTGAGTGTTTACTTCTCACTGTTTGAAATAAATAATATATTATTTTGCCACTCTAAAAAGTACTTGTCATATCATACAGACATGCGGTCTTAATATGTGACAACTTATTCATGTCTTGCATTTAGGCACATGTCATTACTCTGAGGCTCAGACAACTTTCAAAGCCAGCTTTCAACAAGAAAACACATGTAGCCTTAGAACAAACTTAAGTGTACATACTTTATAAACTAGTGGTAAGCCATCTAACTCATGCAAAATACTAGATAATAAAAATGTTCGTATCAGGTAGCAAGACTAATTTTAAAAAAAGAATGAGCCTGGTACTAATGCGTGATAGTAAAGTAGCTGATCTTTTAAAAAATATTTTTAAATAGTTAAAGACTGCTAAGAAAATATTTTTTTTAAATTTGAGTAGGTTTTTGTAATACGAAGTAGATGCTTAGAACAAAAATACAATGCTGCCTAGCATGTATTTTATTGTAGCTGCAATGAATACATTACCTGTTCTTGCATAACAATAGGTTATTGTTGTACAGCATTTACCAAAACATTTAATTGAATTCATTATTGAGTTAAAGCATTAACATATTTCCTGATATTGAATAATATTCAATATTATAAAAATCGGTTGGAATTTGTAAAATAGGAAATTTAATGTAAATATTGCCTTTAATAGCATATCGGTGGGTTTATAAATTGACAAATCATATTTACCCATCACCGCTCTAAACTTTAAATATCAAAAGCGCATTGATGCTGTATTCAAAAACCGTAGACAAGTAATTACTCTGTGTGTCCTTTTCAAACTTTGCAACCCCGTAATAAATCACTATTGGCTGTAAGGCTTTTAACTTTCTTTTCCAATATCTTACCTCAGTATTTATAAAACATAACTGCGCGGACCACCTATAAATTATTTTACCGCTCACGGTATTACAGGACACAGCGGCCGGTAATGCTTGTAAAGCTAAGACATAGCCTGTAATAACAATGCAGGAAACAAGAAAAACAGCCGCTTTCGGAAAAATATTCCATCCACTAATTATTATCCAATTATTTTGAACAAATAGCACAAATCCGGCTCCTAATAGTACTCCAGCAGCTCTAGCAATTGTAATCATACCGATTTGATTTATACACTGAAGCTGATGGTATAATAATATATTAGCAATGGATAAGCCCTTCTTTTCAAATACTTTTAAGATACATGAATACATAGTGAAAATTGTCATTGCAGGTATACAAACTGAAACATATATTCTAGAACATTCCAGAGCACACCATTGCATAAATACGAAGCTGAAGAAGTATGCAATGCACTTAAACCAAAAATATTGCATGAAATCTGGCGAATAAATATACAATATCTGAGATAAAGGATCGCTTCCTGAAACTACTAGAAATGGTCCAAATGAAAGTCCACAAAGTATTATTATTCCAGTTAACGATATAACAATAAGTCCGTTTGTATCGACATTTCTTCCTTCTTTAAAAGCTAAAAATTCTGAAATCGTGCAAAAACTTATAATAAATATAACTTGATTTCATAGCATAAATACATAAAACAATATTTATGTTTTGAATTTGGAATTCTAAAATGGTTTTTACCGTTGTGAACCATATGCCTTAAAGTCAATCCCTTTTTATATCCCCGAACTCGGCAATGAGATTTCCCGATTGTTTTCTCAAAACGAATAAGCGTACTGTAGTATTGTATTCCAAATGTATGTAATTCGGGAATAAAGGCTAAGCTAATCAAAATGCAAAACGCAACAATGCCACCTGTTACGATGTTCATTATCTTTACCTCGATTTCCATCACAATTGTTTTAAAAACTAAGGCTCGGAAACAAATATCAATGTAAAATATCACACATAATAATAAAAGAATAGCAACTACTTTCTGATGAATTTTTTGTTGGCTTAGTTTCACACGGACAACCTTTTCCTGTTCAGGAACTACTTTGATGGAATAGGGATATCCAAAAAACGTGTCATGAAAGGAATTGCTGTTCTCCCATGCCTTCCAAACGAGCAAAGTTGTCATTTTATTTCTGTAAACCGAGTTCAAAAATAACTAATAAGTTGATGGCAGTTTTTTTTGCTTCTCAAAGAACTTCTGCACATTCAGAACTGGTTAAGACCAATGACAGCGTTTTACATTCTAAGTAAACAACAAAATCTGATAATTTTAACTAAATTTTTTAAACATAAAATTCGGACTTTAGCGTACGTAATTTATTTTTGTCTAAACTCAATTTTAAAAAGTTGGTTTTGCTTTAAAAAATAAAATAAATTTTGAGAACTCTAAAAATAATTCAATATCTAACTCCACTGCCACGAAGTCATTATTTTTAATACCATAACTTTTGTAGGAAAATTTATGTTTTAGGTCATCAGCTCAATTTAATCATATAGTATTGATTATAAAAATTACTGGAATTATCGGTTCACTACTTAATTTATTAATATCCTTGTTATTCGTATAAATTGTACATGTTCAGGGGATATTAACAATTTCTTTTTGAGTTGCGTAAAAGAAAAAGTATGACAATATTGTCGCTAAATAACTTGTAATATCCAATAACACAAAATAAATGAAAAATGAATTATTTATTATTAAACATTTTTCTGGTAATCTATTTCCTGGACTTTTAGAAAGTCTACATGTGATATAAAATGTGGCATACGCAAAAATACTCATTTTGAAAGATTACCAGTGAAATAAAGATAATAGAATCCTTGATCTCAGGAGCTTAAGGGTTAATTTTAAAGTCAACATAAAAAATAGAGCGTTTGCGGTCAAACAAACTAACTAACCAATCATATAAATATGATGGTAAATCCATTCACTTAAGGTGAGTAAATAAAAATTCACAACACAGGCTTGTAGCTATAAAAACATTCAAAAAGTATATGAGAAAAGAAGTCTGCATGAATACCAAATGAGTAGCAAGCAACAAGCAACATTTATGAACAAAGTTAAGTTGTGCACGCATACAAAAAAGGGATCAGCTGAGCATTTGTTTGTTTCGACACTTTCACAACAACAATAGTCACATAGTAAGGTTGAATATTTTGTCATTACGGTTTTGTTCATTGCTAGGTCCGACGCGCAGTAAATAATACGCTTTAAATATTGTTTTAAATATTTTGAAGACCACATTATTTATTGAAATATTTTATAAATTTTAACATCCAACTGACAAAATGGATTTGTCAGAAACTCCGATATCGTGTTTCGTCTGTTTGCAAGATGCCCATCAAAGTTCACATGTGTACTCATGTTTTGATAGCGAAAAAAAGGTAAAAACTTTCCTTAAATATTTACGTAGGTTTTTAAAAGCAGACAAGGAACTAAAATCACTGGGTTCCGCTGTTAGTGATTTGAAATGCTGTGATGAGTGTTTAAGTTTAGTAAACAGGTTCAGTGACTTTTACCACCAGTATAAATGTTTAGAGTTAAAGTTGGACTGGATGGTTTCGAATATTGAGAGCGTAATGCGATTAGCGAATAAAACACACTTCAAAATTGTTCAGGCTAAAAGTTCAGCTAATGAATTAGACTTAAATCAGAGAAATGGAAAGGAACTGATAACAAGTTTTAGAGAAGACCTTATTCGAAATTGTAAGCATCAGTTTTATAAAAATATTTTGGAGTTATTTAAGACACGTGAAATGTTAATCCAAAATTTTGTACCGACTGCTATTTAACTATTTTTGCGGTTTTTATTTGAAACAGGTCAACTAAAATTAGGAAGATCTCTACCTCGTGTATCAGTACGGAGAGATGTGTCATCATTACCTGCACTGTTTGAACCCGTTATCTTCGATAGTTCGAATGAATCCCTAAATGTTATTTTGAACAGCGTTAATACAGACTGTGAAAACGCACCTGAATCTGAGTTTGGGACAGACATGGATGATGCAGTAAACGGTCATCATGATAACATTGACATAAGCAGGATTGTACCAGAGAAAATCGATGAAATAAGGTTAGTTGTCTATGTAAATCAAATAACATTTGGAATTTTGAGTTTCTGCTAATTTATTTTTTGATTTGTATTTATAGCAATACAAAAGATGTGGCACATATTGACCTTTCAACAGAAAAGGACACGGTTTCTTGTGTTTCAAATTCAAGTTTTGTTCAATTTTCAACATCACCTTGTGCTACTGATAATGTCGTAAGAACACCTCCACCTTTTTGTAAAACGGAGCCTGTAAATGACGACGTGGTGCTAACTGAGAAAAGTATTAACGAAAACATAATACCCACAGTTTGTTCCACAAATACGCAATTGTCACCGAAGAAATATAACTTGAGGAGGAGCAACCTGTCCCAAGACATTAAACAACAAATCCATGATGAAGATAATGATGATCATATGATCAGTCGGAATAGTAACATGGACAGCTTGTCAAATACCAGCAACTCATCATTTTCTGAAACATCAAGTGAGTCATCCTCCAGCGATGAAGACGATTTGGAGACTAAATCGAACATCTCATCATTATCAAAAATTTCAAAGTTGAAGAAAAAACACAAAGCTAAATATAAACCAGTAAAGGTTTACATTTGTAAATCTGGTGAATGCAAGAAATATTTTAAGATCAAGCAATTACATGACAACCACTTAAAACTGCACAAGAAAGGAAAGTTTCCTTGTACGTTTTGTTCCAAAGTAGAATCCAATCTTGTTCTTTTGTCAAATCACGAGTTAAAATTACACGGAAAAACAGAAGACCAGAATTCAAAATACGAAAAGCGATTGGCATGTCCTCGATGTCCTTTTAAAGCTTTCTTTGTGTCCGACTACGAAGCACATTTTGCCTTTACCTATTTTGTTGTGGGTGTGGAGCCTTCAAGAAGACGTGTATTCGAAAAGTGTAAAATTTGCAATAGAAGCGTTTCGAAACAAGTTATGAACTCTCACATTAAAGCTTGTCACGATACTACAAAGTTGGGAGACCAGAAATTCCAGAGATGCAGAAAGGCTGGGTGTACAGCTTATTTTCTGAAATCTTGGCAATTACGATATCATAACCAGCTAGAACATAAAACTGTAAAAGTGCAGGAACCTACACCAAAATCTGTAAACTGCGACATTTGCCATGCACCATTTCCAAAATATTCTTCTCCTCGACAACATAAGCAAAGGCATCACAAAAACCAAATCAAGAATAACCCAATCATTAATTCTAAAAGTGAGACGACAGAAAAAACCAAAAAGCAATTTAATTGCATATTTTGTCCATCTGTTCAAGACAACCCAACTGAATTGGCCATGCATGAAGCCGAAACCCATGGACATTTGAGCTCAGGAAAATCAAAGAAAACCAATCGATGTCCAAGATGCCCATATGAATATTCACTAATAAGAGCGTTTGTAAAACATCATCTTCATATTCACCAAATTTTACTAAATCCAGAATGCAACTCAGCCTGTAAATTATGTAGTGGAGGGAACGTGTACAAAGCGAATAGTGATCGACATTTTAAAAACTTTCATCTCATTGACGAAGGTATGGTAGCTCACAAATGTGACAAGTGTCCAGTATATTTTAGGAAATCTCTTCAATTACAAATGCACACAATCAAAATTCATAAGCAGGATCATAAGTGTGAAATGTGTGAAAAGTGCTTCAAAACACGCATAAGTTTAATACAACATTTGAGGAAATCACATCCAGGATACGATGAAAATCCAGATTTGCCGCTAGGTTGTGATTTTTCTGGAGGATGTAAGAAAAGATTTGAAACTCAAACAGAATTGGATCATCATCAGAAGTATGGACATCAAAGACCTGGTTGGTCAGGTCCTCCAAAAAAGCAT
>JAQFXM010001905.1:0-28201 GCA_034693345.1 Entomobrya multifasciata
AATTATAATTTGGTCCACCGAATTGAAGATGATATTAAGATGACATGATGATGGAATCATGATGATATTGCTAGCTTACCATGATTAAATTTAATGCTTTTCTTTCTCCTTTAAAATCTGATTGGATGCGTACACACTCCTCTCGGCAAACGCTTCACGGAGGAAATCAACAGATGATGATGAAGTCAACTCGCGTCAAATAATGTCACTTCGGTCCCTTTAAAACCACCTGTAATCAAAGTAATTAGACCATCCGCATCCATCAATCAACAATTGAGAAAACCCTAACGCACACACATAAATATGATTAAAATGACAAGTTTTAATTTGCCGTAAAAGCTAGTAATCTTGCTAGTTATTGGCTTTATCCCCTCAGCACACTTACAATTTTCCTCTTTTAATTGCCTTCAACTAGAGTTAGTGTCAAATTCAAAATTCAAATACACTTTTCCATTCCAAGCAAGCTAGCTCAACTCTCAACTGACTGACTGGACTGAGTAAACGAGTAAACAAGCATTTCAATTTGTTGGCATCATCAAACATGCAAAATGCAAGCATGCAAAGTGTAAAGTGAATGAAGCTTGAAAACACGTTGGAGCACACGCATTCAATTCACGCGCGTTTTTCTTTTTTGCTTGAGTTTGCTTGGACCAATGAGAGCAGATGATGTGATGTGAAAATGATGGGGAAGCTGCAACTTGGGCAGAGAAGAACAAAGTCAAAGCCATTTCCAATTTCACGTCAAGAAAAGGAGAGAAAGTCAAAAATCAAAGCGTTTGGCTGGGGTGGGGTGCGGGTGGTTCTTCTGTTCTTCATCCAATTCAGTCTTTCAAATTGATTTTTATGTGAAAATTGGTTTAAAAAAAATTGCTTCCGAGTGCTTTTGCTTTTTTGCCATCTCTCAAGCTCCAAGCTCACAGGTCAAAAACACTTTCCAATTTTAATTTTCATCACTCTCCTCTTCCCTCTTCCCTTTTTCTTCTTCTTTCCTTTACGTTTTAGCTCCCAGCTTTCTGCACTCCAAGTCAGCGCGCAGCGTTCACTCCAGTCAACACACTAATTGTCCGACCTTACCTCTCCATTTCATTTTAAAATACGTTGCGATATTTTTCTAAATCAGCCATTTTGACTTGGTTGACTAGTCTTCCTTTCTGACTCAATACTCAAACCAAGATCGACGGATTCCTTCATATTTTTAGTTTAGTCTAGTTTTGGATGATCTGGCATCAGTGTCTTGGCTTTAGAAATCATAGCTGAGTTAGTACTCGTCAGCCCTGATTTCATCAGTTAATTGCTGCATTTAAAAAGTTAATTATACCTTATTAAGTTCGCAGTTAAAGTTTTCACGTTACAAAAGCGTATTTTGGTTTTGGTGCGACTGGATACTTGGTCAGTTAAGTTTTTAGGACGCGGACGCGGAGGGTGATTATTTAATTATAGCAGGAAGACAAGTGTTAGTTGGAGGCAGAGTGACCAAAATGGCGACAAAATCTAAAAAGAAGCAAGCCCAGCAGGAGCGAGCTGAAGACGCTGATACCAGTATCAGTGAAGCTCATGATGCAACTGTGATGGATTTAGAGGAGGATGATGTTTACTTTCAAGATATTGATTTACTTCAAAATCATGGAATCGTGAGATATTATAATTAAAACACATACCAGAGTTATTGATTGCTTCAAAATTTGAAATGAATTTGGGGGATTTTCATGAGAATATGCAAAAAAATGCAACATGTTTGGAGGAAGAAATATTAATGAAGACTTTTTTATTTGATTCATTACTCATTGCAGAATGTGGCTGATATAAAAAAGTTGAAGTCCGTTGGAATTTGCACCATCAAGGGAGTGCTGATGTGCACCAAGAAGAAATTATGCAACGTCAAGGGGCTCTCTGAGGTCAAGGTTGAAAAAATCAAGGAAGCGTGCCAAAAGCTGGATAGTGGAGGCTTCCTCACTGCACTCCAGTTTAGTGAGAAGAGGAAAACCGTATTCCGGGTTTCTACTGGCTCCAAGGAATTAGAGTAAGAATCTAAAAGTGCTAGTGAATTTTATGCGTTTTGGCCTACACTTTTTATCATTAATCTTAATTATTTTTGTAAAACCTTTATAGCAAGCTTCTTGGTGGAGGAATTGAATCGATGGCCATCACTGAAGCTTTTGGAGAATTTAGATGTGGAAAAACTCAGCTTTCTCACACTCTTTGTGTGTCGTGTCAGATGCCCGGCTCTAATGGTTATTCAGGAGGGAAGGCTATTTTTATTGACACGGAAAATACATTGTAAGTTCTACTTTTCAGCTTTTTTGAAAAAAGATATATATGAAATCAAGTTAAAAATAAATCATAATTCATTGGTTTTGAATTGTAGCCGACCAGACAGACTGAAAGACATCGCCGACCGTTTCAGTCTCGAGCAGAGCGCTGTTTTGGACAACGTTTTGTATGCTCGTGCTTACACTTCTGAGCATCAATTTGAATTACTTGACCTGGTCGCCGGTAAATGTCATGAAGAGGCAGGAATCTACAAGCTGCTGGTAAAGTTTTCGTATTTAAATCATAGGATCAAGTACTGCTATTTATTTTCGGTAGTTGTCAAAATATCATAAATTCTTGTACGCAGGTCGTTGACTCCATTATGGCGTTGTTTCGAGTGGACTTCAGTGGCAGAGGAGAACTTTCAGAACGACAACAAAAATTGGCTCAAATGCTGTCCCGACTTCAGAAGATTTCCGAGGAGTACAACATGGCTGTTTTTGTCACTAATCAAATGACATCAGATCCTGGAGCAACAATGAGCTTTCAAGTATAATTATCAACATTCTTTTTTTCCTTTTTTTCTTAATACTTATTTGGATTTGATAATAATTCTAACAAGTCTACTGTTTGAAACTTGTAAATAGGCTGACCCCAAAAAGCCGATCGGGGGTAACATCATGGCTCATGCGTCAACTACTCGCATTTCTTTGCGCAAGGGTCGTGGCGAGAACAGGATTGCCAAGATTTATGACAGGTAAATCTTTTCTTTTATTCAAATATTTACCTTTCGGCAAAACAATCAAGTAATGTCGATAGCATGATTAATGATTATTGATGTTATCTCACAGCCCCGACTTACCAGAATCCGAAGCAACCTTTGCCATTACAGGGGGTGGTATTGACGATGCCAAGGAATGAAAACGGACTGGATGTGAATGGAATGAGATGTGATGTTTGATGGATTTTGAAGAGGCTATCACAAGCTATGTGATGATGTGTTATACGCAGTGATTTTTGGTTGTTTTTTCTGTTTTAGTCGATCAGTTTTTATAGTTAAGTAGTTGTTTTGTAGGCTAATATGCTAATAACAAAATTATTATTATTAAAATAGGCTAGAATTGCTCGAAAATGCTTTGTTTTGAAACTCGAGGTTAATAGTTACTGTGTACTGTTTAGATTTTTAATAGTTTAACTCAAAACATGTTATGTTTAATGCTTTATATTTTTTCCTAGTGTTCTCCAGTTATTTAAGCAAAATATGAACTAAACTTGAATGGAATAAATTGAATTTTTCGAATGATAAAGGTACTGAACCTTCGACAGCCAATAATTTTAAGCACCAAAAATAGAAATTAGTCATAGGCATGTTGTGCAAGAATAACATAAAACGCATCGAAAAAAGTGAAAGAAAATAGGCCAGTAACCTTCCTTGAGTTAAGCATAAGGAGTTCTTGAAAACTGTGTGGGACATTATTTAGAATTCATTATTTAGCTGTTCCATGCATTTATTGGTCATCTCGATTAAACTACTCCCCGCAAACCACAAGTTATATATATATATATCATCCACTTTTAATTTTTCCACAATAATTGTACAAACTGCAACTCTGAAGAAAAGAAATCTGAATAGAACCGAATAGAGACAGTCACGAAGTGCAGTGGAGGACGATATAACTCCTGCAACCTGCACCTCCACTTTCTTTTTGGAATCAGGAAATGAAGTTGGGGTTCCCATTTCCCATTTCGCATGAAGTTTAATATTTCGTACATGATGCATCTTTAATAAACATTGTTTCCAAGTTTCAATAGGACAATCATGGGTATCACCGTCATGCTATGGTTTTATCTAAACATTTCAATCATTTAGTAAAGCCATAAGATGATTATTGTACGAAGCCAATTAAATGAGCTGCCAAAGTTTTTTTTACACTTGCCTGTCTGTAAGCAATTTGCCATAATCTTATCAGCGTAAAATCTATTGCCGTTTTATACCTTGCGTATTACTTAAATTGCAAGTAAGTTTAAGCTCGTGTATTTAGTTTAATTCATCCTCCCTCGTGTAATTTCAAGACATTAAAAGTTTCGACGATTTCTTCGCATTTTGCTTAAAGTTTTGACATTGAAAGAAATGTGAATTTGAGTAACTTTCGCTTATGCTTGAGTAGCTCCCATAAAAATGAAGATAGTCAAAATAACGATTCAAATTCAAAATACTTAAAGTTACAGCAACAGATCTCTCGTCGTGATCTACTGCTTAACTGTTTGCTGTTACTGTAAGAAAAAGAAAGCCAATGAATGCATGCATGCAGTACTGTTTGTGCAGTTAGTGCAGTGCAAGTGCAACTGAACTGATTTCACTAAATTAAAATCCCCTTTGCCCATGTGCTGTTTTATTTCTGTTTTTGTTACACCTACACCTACATCATACCAATGCAATGCAATATGGTACACAAAATGTACATATGTATTTGCCACAAAACATAAAACCTGACAACAACCTTCAATTCACTATTTAGACAGTTTTTAGGATTTTCTTAGATAAAATGCATGTGATGTTGAAATACATTCATTATTATTAAGACGTAATATAAAGTAATCACTATATCACATTAAATCTTTCATTTAACATCATCAACCATATTGTTCTCTTTTTATGAATTTTACTTCAACCTATACGGATAAGTACATAGGTACATAGGGATGAAAATGGATGAGATCACTTTGAATATATAGTTATAAAATACAACGGTTTGGTTTGGCTTGTCTGTCTGATAAATATCTGCTTACCTTTTACGTAAAAAACTTGAACAATGTAGATAGGAAGGGAAAAAATATCCCCTTGCATTAATCTGTAAGCGAACGCACAGACAATTTCCATGTGGCTGCTAACAAAATACCTAACAATGGAAAGCGAACATAGGGAAACAGCTACTCATAAAAGGAAAAGGAAACCAACAATCAAAAACCCAAAATACATTGCAGAGCCAGAGCCACGCTATACAGACAATGTCTGATCGACAGAAACAACATAAATGACATGTTTAGTAGTAAGTATTAAGCAGTGCAACATGTATGTGTGTAACATATTTATATTTTCAATTTTGAAACTACATAATATGCATCTATGTACATATGAATGTGTATGTTATTCTTCGTATGCGAAAATACACTTGATATTTTCTAACAATGTACGAGCCACTAAGAAGTAAATGGATTTTACAAAATACCACGTTCACTTTTCATTTTTAAACCCTTCTAGCCCTAGCTCTTCTGGTGAGACATACGTACCTAAATGAAATTCATGCCATGCAATGATGTGATATAAAAAAGTATTAAAGGCAGATGAGCTACAAAGTAATAGAACAAAAACCATTATTCCACTTTTTAAGCAAGTATTACTGCCAGAAACCATGAAGGTATGGGCTCGCATACAAAAATATCAAGCATTTTCATAAATATTTGCACTCCAATATCCAATCATACATGTATCATTCTATCAAATATGTGCATACATTTTTGCCCATTTTCCATCAACCCACATGAAAAATTTGTGAAATTACAAGCAACATCATAATCAGTAGAGAAGAGTGCCTACAGGTAGAAAGGCAAGCAAATACAAAGGTGAGTTTAATTTTCATTATATTTAAAAATATACTTAAATAGTTAGTAAGTGAGTATCATCGACGGAAAAAATCTCTAAGCTGTGTGCAATGTGCATTTCTCCACGCTTTAAAATACGCCGTGGTGAAATTTCTGATAAACACTATAAAATCAAAATCTAAAATATTCAGGTAAACAAATACATTAGTTGTTAATCAATTCAGTAGTGCACATTGCATTGGTAAACACATACAACAGCTTATAAGATGTGTATAACAAACAATAGGATATTTTACAAGTGATGTGTTGAAGGTGAAATAAGAATAATAATAGCATTTTGAGCATTACTCATCTACTCAGGTATAAATAATGTATATTTTGTATAGGCTTTAAAGAAGACGTATAACAACAAGACTATCAAAAAAGAGTTTGACGTGCTATAAGTGTTTTTGCAAAAATTATATTCAGATATGATGGTATGATTACATTGTACTTTTGTAACTTGTAAGCTTACATATTTTTTCAACTGTTTCGTACATGGCTTGTTTATATTCTATCATTTTTTACCTGTGTGTAAATGCCAATGTCTCAGGTTTTAATACACAAGAGTGAAGGTAGGCAATAGCAGAAAGAGAAGAGAGTCTTTCCAGTTGGAGTTGAGACATTGGCAAAGTAAGTAGCAAAAATATTACTACACGGTCCCACGTTTTTCTTTAATATGATACGTGGAAACTGTTCTAATTGCTGTCCTTCCTTAATAGTGTATACATAACAAACTTGTTAGAAGAGAACATGCGACCATTTTTTATTTAATACGAACAGTGTCACGATTTGAATTGAACTTGTTGCGTTGTCTTACTAAAGTACTTTCTTTGTTACCGTATTCATGTAAATAATTTTGGTGTTTTTTCTGTGTCCACCTACATCTACCTACAGCATCTAGTACTCGCTGGCTACATACACCTACTATTGATCTAGCATATTAAGTCAATCCTTAAAAGGGTATAATCATTTTTAGCGTGATTTCTTCATTTTTAACTAGCAATTCGTATCAGTTTAGAGATGGCCCTGGAAAAGACAACTCATTGGTAATTAGAGACAGAGAGTAGTGCAATTTGGAGCTGTTGGAACTGTTTGTTTCGAGAAAAGTGGAAAGTAACAAAGGGTGTGGTGTCCTTGTTTAAAATTTAAAACTTTCAAAAAGACGTATTCGTAAAAGTAGAAAAGCCAAGTAGTAAGGTTGACGTTCTTTTGACAAGGTTTTTGTTTGAGAGAGCGCTTCTGCTTTCCGCTGTCAATGCACATTTGGTGTGAATTTTGTGTACAAAGCAGGAAAACAGTTTTTTGTATCCAATATTTGTGTGGTGTATAGTGCAGCGTCTGCCTGACTTGGTGTATGAAACACAATAGTAGATCTGCTGAATTGGCTGATTGTTTGTTGGAGTACAAAAGGTAAATTAACTTGTGTTTTTACAACCACCCAATATTTAAGTTTCCTTTTGCCTTTGCACAACACAGGAAGTTTGCACATTGCTGCTGTCATTTGCACATAGTACCAACTGCCAACAATTGAACTTTTTTTTACACATTTGGTTGTACGCATTGCAGCTTAAAATCCTTCCTAAATTCATATCCATGCATGGTTCATTAAATCAGGGGCAAAGAGGAACAAAGTGCTTTGCAACAACGAAGTGATAAAAAGGCTCTTCACCGTAAAGTTTAAATGAAAAGCTTGAGAAAATTGTTGAAATTACTGAAACTCTTTTATGTACATTTTAGCCTTTATTTGAGATTTTATTTTTGTGCGTACATTTATACCCATATGTACGATGCATTTCAACTAAAACCAAATTGTCTCGATTGTTTCGAAAGTCACAGTGTGCTTGCCGTGATGAAGATTATTCACGGTTTAGTGACACCACACACCAAACAAAAATGCCATTCTTGCATCTTGTGAAAATACGAAAAATGCGTGCTTTTAAGTGCTTATGCTGTGAGTTTCGAATTTTTTAAAATACTTGTTAAAAATGTCTATGTACCCTACCTTACCTGTCGACTCACAGACACACACATGCGTACTTTTTGCATCCAACATCCATTCCACTCAATTAGCACATGTAACATGAATAAGCATTGTATGTTCTCTGTAAATATTTTAAAAGCTGCGTGTCAGTCAAGTCAATAGCTTGTCATTACATCTTTGAGCTCTTCAAAGTCCGTTTCAAATGAGTACATTTCGTATGTTGCCGTTAATACCTCAGCATAGCGTAGCCATACACTGGCCAGTCGAGCTTATCGATCTTAAAGTAGCTGATTAATGGAATGAGATAAGTAAAAAAAAACTATGCAAGCATGTAAGAAACCGGTGATATCACTTCCATGCGTTGCGTTACTCAACTCACTGGAAAAATATAAAAATAAGAAACTTGTTTACATTTCCTTGTCAAACGGTGCACGGAGCACGTTATTCTACGATTTTGCAAAGATTATGAGTTTATCGTAGTCTCGCAAAGCCCTATTAATAGTTAGATGATAAGTATTTCATTTCATTTTTCTACATTGCACTACTAGTTTGCTAGCTGAATTTGGTTGGCATGTTGGACAAGCTGAAAAGAGTAAACAAGCAGATGAACTGTAAATGAATGAGTGAAGTGTTTGAGTTGAAATGGGTTATGATTTTCATTGCTATTTCATCGCATTTATTTGTCGAGTTCTTGTGGGCATTGGGTACATCGACTTGCGTTGCATGCTGTAAAAACAGTGAAATAAAAACAGGATTTGAGCTCTTTTGGATCGATGAAAAATGAAAACATTGAAAACAATAGCGAGTGTAAACTCCATACTCTTTGCATTTCTTCGTCTTGTTATTCACATGGAATAAAGTGATGGTTGATTTCACTTGTCCATTCAAACCAAACACGTCAACTTTGTCAGTCAAGAGAGTTCAATGTGCTCTTTACCGTAAAATGATGTTGATGTTATGATAATAGCATCCTTAAGCGTACATAATGAACTCCTTGCATATCAGTTTTAAGTAAAGTCATATTCTCCAAGTTTGGTTACGTTTTATGTGACAAATGGAGCAGTTAGTATGCATACCTAATCTACTTAAGTAGGCAAGTGTTTGAATGATATTACGTGGTCCGATTGTCCATGCTCATTGTTTCAAGTTTTAAGCATGCATAATGTCATATAATTTATGCAGATCTGTTTCTGGGCGCAATTGTTAGAAACAACGAAGTAAAAAATTTCATGCATTTTATGTCTGAAAAAGTATTGGGTAACTTTTCAAATTAAACTGCTCTACGTAAACTGTATGTACTTCGTTGATTTCCTGATGTGCACTATTACTGATCCATAGTAGAAAGTTCATTTCACCCACGAAAATATACATCAGCATCCCCTACAAAACAAATTTCGTTAAATTGGTTGCGGTTTTATGACTCTTCTTCTTCTTTGTTTACTTTTATTATAATGTTGAACACATGTATTATGAGCTACATAATTAAGGTCTGTGGTGTAGGATGAAGTTAGCATGTTCCAAGTCCTGATGCTTTTTAAATATTTCCCTACAAAAAATCTCCTGCCACACTGTGTGGGTGAAATTGTCGATTCATAAAAAGCATGTATAAAGTTTTTCCTGAAGTTTTTTTCGTATAACATTTCCTTACATAGCTGATGACATTTTGTAACAATAACATGTATAATTGAAAACAAGCCAAGATTAAAAAAGAAAGAAAGCTACACATAAAGTATATTTTGTATTTCAAAGCAAATACCTGATGGTTAAATGTGGGTTGTCTGTAAATTCACCGCTACCACACACTATGGAATCGACAAGTATCGAAATAAAGACAAATTTTAATGAATAGTGAATTATTGAATTATGTATCTGTTTTTTTTTCCTTTTCGTTGAGATTTCATTTTTCTGGCGAGTTATTTCATCGAATCGAATCAACGCCAGTTCTCCACACACGTAACATACTCTTGGCTCACGACGACAATTGTGAAAGGTCGACAGGTCATTGTTACATTTTATCTATTTTTATATTTTACACTCATTATGCACGGTGAAAACAATAAGACAAAGTTACAAAACCTAAAGTGTAAAGGAACGGAGAAAGAGTCTTAAAATAAGCTTACAGCATACTTCTTGCTCATCTGTCTTTTTTGATACATACATATGCAAGGAAACTCTCAAATGAAGAAGCAAAACAATTATTTTTATAACGAAACAATGTTTTTCTAATACTTATACATATTAATTGGCAAAAAGCATTCGAATACGTAGGTTGTGTTGTTGTATTTTTTGTGTGTATCTCATTAAAATGCACTCATAAAGTATTCGCTGATTGTCATTGCCATTGGATGGTCTCGTTCCCAGAATTGGAGAATAGGAATGGACACGAGCAAGACAAGGTAACGGTGATGAAATAGTATAACATATCATTTCCTTTGATAACGAGTATTCCTGCGAAATACATACCCAAAACGAATTTATCCATTAGCTACCTAGTAGTAAAAATAAGTAACACACATATATGAAGTAACTAAAGTGGAACGGTTACGTCAGCCAGCCCTTTGAAACCAAGTATGATATATGATATCTATCACACTTTTGCACTTGGTGATCTGATCATGATAAGTAAAGCATAGTACGCTCATAGAATAATATATTATGAATGAATCAATATATATGTACAAGAGTAAAACAAATATAATTTTGTCAGGCTGACATGTGTACCATGCACTTTCACCATGTCACAGTTACACTTCAAGCCGGACCCTATACATGCAACTATCATAGAAGCATAAGATTTACATACTCTGGACTGGTTGGTTTACTACTAGTCGATTTGAATACTTTTTAGTTGTTGGAGTGGGCAATGTGATTTTTGTATTGCCTGTTCCTGTTACCTTTCCCATTGTTGGTTTACTTGGAATGGAATATGTGGTTTGATAGGTCATTAATTCATTATTGAAACCCAAACCCAGTATACCAGCCCAGTGATTATATACTGATGATCAATTCTCGTTTATCACTGTATGCAAAAATTTCGGTTTATTATCGTCATTAACTCAGTGTTGCATAATCCTCCAAAACAGAGCAGAAAATTTTGTTGTTGTTCCATTTGTTCTAGTGGATTAAGTGGATATTATTTGTAAGTAAAAGCTATTAATTAGAATTTTACTATTATTTGTATGCGTTGACGATAACGACGTGTAGACATAGTTAATAGTATTCATGTCTGATACTGTGACAATGTATAACAGAGATAGAACCCCCGGTAGACATGATGTACTCATTGCATGCTGGTTTGGGAAGTTCATGCATTTCACTTGGCAGCTCTGGAACTAATTCAAAGGGCTTGACTCTGAGTGAAAGCAATTGTCAGTTTGGCCTATCGTTTATAGTAAGAAGAGGGAGGAGTATGACATATGTGTCATGTGTGAATATAACGAAGATTATCAATGCGTCAACATGTGCTGAATTCGAGATGAGTAATATCATAAATATTTGTGTTTACCAACGCCAGCAAGCCAGTAAGTATATACTTACTTGGAGACTTCTTTCACAGTCCATTTAATCGGATTATTTGTGAGTGCTATTTTTTTGTTTTTCTGAACGTATTTGCAATTTTCCATGTAATGCGCAAGAAATCGGAATGAATGACATACCTATTTATATGAAACCACAAGAAAGCATTAAGCATTATTCGCTACTCAGTACTCATCAAATGCCATGTCACTCGTTGCGTTGTCGTCGTTGTGTACAAAAATAGCATGGATGAATTAGCACATGAATCCAGAACGTATGCAAGTAAAATTAAACTACAAGACAAAACATTAGAAATGTATTAAGAATCGGTCATACCCTACCTGCGAATGGGTTCTTGCTAATTGGTAACTTGAATGCCAAATATGCCTTCACTTTTGACAGCTAATTTGATTTTCATGCCGGTATAATTTTACACAGAGCTTTAAAATATCCGTAAAACACTTCAGTTCCAAATAACTAGCACAACTCATAAACTATATGCGACCCAGATCTTGTTCGTTCCCTAAAACTGCCACAAGCGCAAAGCGTCCCTGGTCTCTCCTTGCCACATGCAGTACATTTCAGAGTTAAAATATTTTTTAAAGCCATGCATAGGAAGTTATTAAATGGTAGGATTAGAAGATAACCCTTATTTTACTTTCTATACACCGCGTGTGTGTATTGAAAAAGAGTGCGTGACTTTTATAGTCCGGGTACTACTGCGGGCAACTGAAAAATAAAATACGATTGAAATCGTCAAGGAACAAATTTGATGTAGACCGGATGTGAAAAGAGCATGCACGAAAAATGTGGTGGGTTGTTGGTGTTGGGCTTGGGCTGCACGAACATCGATTATCGAGGTGGAATGTGGAATACTGGTAGTAATGCTTATACTGATGATCGGTGCATTATGTTTCTTGCTTGAAACGAAACATTTCATGTTAAACTCAAGACAAGAAGGTGGTAAAATAAATACCAAAACAAAACTTTTAATGAGCAGTTGCTATTAAAGTATATAAAGTAGTAATATGAGCTATGCTTTAAAGGATTAATATACATTACATAACCAGTCGATAGTTTCGGGCTTTAAATGCATACATTTGTCAGCTGCATTTTTACATTTCATGCTGCCCTGTATTTATCACCGTGATCCCATCATCAGCGAAAACCATTTTCCTGTTACACTCTTAAAATACTAAATTCATGAAACTGGTAAAAAGATATAAATGTATAGTAATCAAAGACATCATAATGATAGTTAGTTGGTTACTTTGTTAGTCGCAAAAATGAAATTCATGCTCCTTTTCCAATTTTTGTATTACAGCAGTCGAGCTGTCTTGAATATCATCTATCAGTCATGAGAAGTTTATGGAAGAACTCAGTTTAAAAAAGGGAGAATGAAGGTTGATGACTATGAAGACAGAAAGAAGACAAAACTACAACCTATTTGTCCATTTCTCAATGTTATTCATTCACGATAATTTATATCATCACATCATCATCGCATTCTTTCAACATTTTTGCTCACGATTGCGTCATAACTGAATATATACCTAAACTTTATTAGTATTAGCAAGGGCAACTTCAAGGCAAAATGTTTTATTGCAATTCGCAAGTTAACTATGTACAGTCAGCAATACAACTTAACAAGTCACCTTTATTGATGTGCACTTTTTACTACATTGTATCGACCAATTAAGATGTTTAGGGGTATCATCATTCTCATCACTCCCGCTGTGCTGCTGTCGTATGCAAACCTGGGTATGACCTAATAACCAAACTCGTAGCAATACATACGTAATCGCTAAAAATGGTTGATTGCTGATTAGTGATTAGTATGCTTTATACTACGAATGGTCGATGATGAGTTATTTGCTATTTTATACAAGCATTTTGTAGCATCGCATCCCGCCGGAACAAACTGCTTATTTTAAGTTGATATCGCAAGCGTTTGAGTGTGCTCAATTAAACGTCATAAGGGCCATAAGTATGTAAGCATAAGCGTGTGAACAGAAACTCACCCAACCAAATTGTCAACCATCACTTGCATCCTTTCAAAAGCACACCCAATTTTTTATTTGAGGCAACTAGCCGCATGCATGAATTAATAAACTTAGATTGTTTGGCGGTTACAAAAAAGATGATGTGATGTCATTGTTTCTTTCCAAGTTAAAAAGTTCTCCACAAATCAGATTTACAGCACCTATTCATTATTGGGCTGGCATATAGATCTGGGTACACATTGATAAGGGGCCCCCTTACAAAATTTTCGTGCCCAGATGTATATGCTAACTACTGGTAGTCAGCATGTGGATCTGTGTACGCAAAATCATAAGCATATGTCGAATTTTTTTAAATTGTTAAAAAATTTAAAATATGTTGAATTTTTTTAAATGTAGAATTTAAGTAGTAAATTTAGCCCATTATTTCTATTGTGTATTTGGAGAGGTTTTTACTGAAGCATATTGAATTCAAGGTTTTATATATCATATTGTGTTATTACCTACATTACATTTCGAAATAACTATCTCGCTGGAGTAGTTAGGTTAGGTTAGGTTAGGTTGGGTTGGGTTAGGTTAGGTTAGGTTAGGTTAGGTTAGGTTAGGTTAGGTTAGGTTAGGTTGGGTTAGGTTAGGTTAGGTTTAATTTAAAACAAAACATCGTTTAAAGTTGTCAAATTAAAAAAAATGTTGTGTATTGAAAAAAATGGTGATTTTTTAAAAATTGCAATCATTTAAAAAATTAATCATTTAAAAAATTAATCATTTAACAAAAATTGCTAAAAAAATTCAGCATTAAAAAATAAAATAAAAATCAAAATTTTCAACTTAAAAAAATCAACATTTTCTATAATTTGTTAACATTTTTATAAATTATGAATAGGATTTTTTTCCTTGAAAATGAAAACCACAAAAGACCATTATGGTTAGGAAATGCCAAATGCCTTCAAGAAAGTAATCGTAGATCGTGAGTAGTTAAGCTAGAAGTGAGATATGCAATCGAATGCGTCATTTTAGTTCAGTTGCTTGAACCTCAACTTGTACTACATTTGACTTCACTGGACTAATCGCATTTCATTCAAGAACATAATTTCTGTACGTTTCTAATATACTTGAGATTTTGCGATTTGTATCAATTAGTCATTTATTAGCTATTTGTTAGTAGAATTTTTTAACCTAAAGATTCAATTATATTCTACCGGCAGACCGGTGAGTTACTGTCGTAACTAGTGTTAAAGTGTCAAAGGTTGATTTTATTGTACAGCGAGCGAAGTTGGTAATCACAGCAAAAACCAAAATATCTAATTTTGCTTTCAAGCAAACCTGGCTAAAAATTATTTTTAATGATAAAAAATACAAATTACAGAATTTGTTCAGCATAAAAGGTTCACACAGCGAAATTTTGTTCATGAAAGTATATTAAAAACGCCAAATTTGAGTTGGGTGCTGTGATTACCAACGCTACTTTAGTGCCGTTAAAAACGAGCTTTGACATTACGACAGGAACTAACCGCCCTGTCTACCGGGTGCAATTTAAAGGCCATGTATGATTGCGGCTATATGTTTTTGTAGCAAACGAATTGTGCAATTGATACATTCGCTGGTTTTATAATGGATTAGACTTGGACTCGAAATTTATAATACGAACTAGTATTAAATCAAAATCATAAAAACAGGCATTTTTATGAACTCTTTGTATGTATGTAAGTTTACTTGTTCCCTGGTCACTGGCAGGTAAGTGTACATATTTCGCTGAACTAAACCTTATTTTGAACTGCATCGTGCACAAAACCACAACTAGAAAATAAAATTATCGTGTTTGCTTTTACTGTAATACAATCTCTATGTTATAATTATTTAGATCAACAAAATACAAACCCATAAATACAAAAACCAGTTTTACATTCAAAGTTTCAAACAAAAAAGCTCAAGAATACCACATAGCAACGGTCAATGGTGCAATAGCAGCCATGCGTTAGAAACTTTTTGTTGTTGAGCTTTTTAGAAATATGTACACTCGAAGGCGTAAACATTTTAAATTTTCAACTGACCGACGCGTTCATGATTTATAGGGCATTAAAGAGAGCACTTTAAATGTGAATCATCAGAAAATAAATTTTAAAAGTCACATTTTTGGATTTAAGAAAATAAATTAGATTTTTTTTTGCTGTGATGAAATTACATTGCTGTAATTCTTGTACGCTAACGCATGAATGACGTTGCAAAAATTATCCGGTGGTTCCTCTCCTGGTCCGAAAGCACTGCATAGAATACGAGGTGACGTGATTCATGGTGTATACGCAGACCGGAAAACTATATAATTCAATTGCAAAGCTGTTACAGATGAAATGTTAAGGAAATAAATTAAAATCAAAATGACAATAAAACGTGAATGTGGATAAAGTCAAATCAAATACATTGATGCATTACAGAACTACCTACGCATGCATACGTGCTTATACTTTTTAACACTATAATTGTAAAGGTGGATTGATAGTTAAAGGTTAAAATTAAAGTGCAAACGAATGTACCATTTGACCAATACATAAATTGGATGATAAAGCTCGTATCTTAATAATATGCATTGATTAGTGGTAACAAACAGCAAGAGCTGAAACTAAATTCGCACTTAAAATTATTAGTTGTGAGTAATTGTACGTAAGGTGCATACATATGATTGACAGTGTGAGTCAGTGTGAATGTCACAGACAGAAGATTTATGCCTGGCTTGTCCTCTGGTAAACGGCAGCGCAGCGGTGACGCATGACGGTTTGAGGGTACATGCAACAAGCGTGTTAGTCGGAGGTTATTTTTACCCAGTATACTGTACTCTGTACTCTGTCTGTACTCTAACTGTACGTGCTACCTGACTTGCTGATAAATGCTAAAAATATTGATCGGCTCTTATAATAAAAGGTCAGCATGAGTCATGTAAATAATTGTATTTGTATATCTATGTCAAATATATGTATAAACATAGGTAAATACTTTATCAGAAGATCATAATTTGAATCATCATCATCACTTTATGGAGTAATCATGCCATGCAACGCACAGTGAAAATGTAGATATGAAAACGCTGGACGCTGTCCACAGCGGTGGTGGAATGCAAGCTCGTACGAAGAGTATGATCTAATGATGCTCTGTTTGGATTTTGACGCATTCCTGCTGATCTGGGACTGGGATCATGATCATGTTTGTACATCTGCTGTTTTCATGAGACATTAGATGAATCCTGCTGTTATGTGGAGCAGTGCAGTGCAGGCAGACAGTTGCGTTATGTCAAAGAAATTAACTGGAGTGGAGGCAATCGAGTAAAGAGTAGAGAATTTGAGTACAAGTACATCATAGTTCCAAGTGTGTAGTGGTTTCATGTCTAAAAAAGTAAAAGCCAAGCTGGAAGCTGGAATTTCAACTGGAAAGAGAATTTTTCACACCCAACCAAAGTAACATGCATACAGCTACAGCTTCAAACTTGCAAAGCCTTCCAGACTTTAAGCTGTGCCTTTCTTCATTGCATGACCCAATCGTCCAATGGATGTAGTTCTTTACGTGCTCTTACTTAAACTTACCAACTACACTTGGTATAATAGGG
The DNA here is from genome assembly GCA_034693345.1 of Entomobrya multifasciata. Lineage (NCBI taxonomy): Eukaryota > Metazoa > Arthropoda > Collembola > Entomobryomorpha > Entomobryidae > Entomobrya > Entomobrya multifasciata. The sequence goes on from JAQFXM010001905.1 coordinate 16,988, forward strand.
CATAAAAATAGTCATATTGACTCATTCATTTTGCTATCGTGCAATGTCACATATAATTTGTGATACATTCCATCAGTTCCAGCTTTTAAACATATCCTTCATTTACTTTAATTGTCTAATTAGATGTGGGCAGTGTAAGAGTGAATACTTGAATACATAAAAAGGTAAAAGTAATATATTAAATATTATACCGGGTTGGTTGTTTAGATTTAAGATAACATGGCAAGACATGCATGCTTAGCTATGACTCGACTACACAGTGCAGTGCACTGTTAGTGAAAGTGAAACTGGAATATCCGTAGAAAGCACAAAGCGTAAAAGTGAAAGTTCAAGATTGCAATGTTGGCTAAATGCCAATTAAGTTAACCAGTCAACTTACTAACTTGCAATCAATGTTTACTCAGCAATGTTTACATGCATTAAATCGCAAACCTCATGACAAGTGAACAATTAATTATGGCGATTGATAAAAAGTAAAAGCTCATTAAACATTTCCCCCTTCTGCTTTGTCTATATTTTAGCATATCTATTTCTGATATGGAACAACGTATTCCAGCAGAAATTTGAAGAAGATAAAAATCCTATTTCCTTGCGCAAAGTTTCATAGAAAACTTAAAAATGGGATCTTCAGAGAATGTGTCGTACTCTTTCAATGGTACTTGGAACGACGTGTGCAACCCTGGACTTCTGCTCCCTTTCATTCCTTACGAATCGGCATGGAGCACTCCAGTGAGGGCAACACTCTACTGCTGCGGTCTCATGTACTGCTTTCTCGGAGTAGCTATTGTTGCCGACATCTTTATGGGATCCATTGAAAAGATTACCAGCAAAACTAAAAAGGTGAGCGATTAAATTAATTAATTTATCGTCTATTAATTCTTTTCTTGTTGAAATAAAAAAGAAAATTTTAATCGTTTGTTGAAATTTTTGGGCAGATATATCTTTCGAGTGGTGGGAAAGATGCTGAACCAGAAGCGATCGAAGTAAGAATTTGGAACGATACTGTGGCCAACCTGACACTTATGGCACTTGGTTCTTCCGCCCCCGAAATCCTGCTCTCGTGCATTGAAATCATTGGAAATAATTTTAATGCGGGTAATCTTGGACCAGGAACTATCGTTGGATCTGCAGCCTTCAACCTGTTGGTCATTTGTGCTGTGTGCATTATGGCTATTCCTAACGGAGAGACAAGGACGATTCGCTTGTTCAATGTATGCCTATAGTTGGGAGGGACACAAAACAAACAACGCTTTTCCTTCTTGTTCTTTATGCATAATTAGAATCAAGTGAACTAATTAATGATGCGCTAATTGCAGGTGTTTCTGATCACGACCGTGTTCAGCCTGTTTGCGTATATTTGGCTCCTGGTGATTCTCCAGTTTTCATCGCCAAACATTGTGGATGTTTGGGAAGCGGTGCTGACTTTCTTGTTCTTCCCGATGCTCGTCCTGTTGGCGTGGTGGGCGGACCGGGGATTCTCTTTCGGAAAAAGGCCTCCAACCGTTGCGGATCAGCAAATTGAACTTGGAATGGGAAACGGTAGTCCCGGTGGTGAGTGTAAGTGGTGTTTTAATTTTGGTTTTCTCATTATGCCCCCTGCTACCTGGAACATAATAATAAAATGCGTGCGACGCTGCTGTGCTGTAAGCTTGACCTTTTCATTGTTTTAATCATATTTTACTCTTTCATTGATCAAGTCATAAGAAAGCTCTTTTCTAATCTCTTTTTTGTGTTAAAATGTGTCTTTTGTATCCTTCAACATTTATTAATTAACTAAAAACTAATCATTCCATTGTATATGATAAATCTCTAGTCTCTAGGTCTGCATAAGTTCAGTTTGCATACTAGGCGAACAAGTCTATTTAAAATGTTCTCACGTCTTCTTCTCTTTTTTAGACGAAAAACGCAATCAATCAATTTTTCTACGATTCTTAAACTTGGTAAAATACAAAATACGGCGGACTCTATGCCAAAAAGGAATAGCTTCTTTTCCGCCAGGTGTTCTTTTGAATCAAAAATTAGCTTTGCGTGGAGAAAATACAAGCTAATCAAATCACAATCAGCAACGATTAAAAATCACATTAATTAAAAATATATATGTGCCTTTTTTAAATTAGGCAGTCACAACAAATCTAAAAATAATCTACAAACACAACACCATTTTGTGTAGAAAAATAACTTTGATTCGAACACTTACGAAAAACTTGTCAAATCACGTAAAATTCGAGTCTTTAATTAGTTTAATTATATTTTGTTTAATTTTTTCTGTGTATGACGCGACGTACATGTTAATTTACACTAATTCTGTATGTTCATTGTACAAAAAGTGACGTTTTAAAAATAACTTAAACTTTACATCAACTAATTTATAATTGTCTATCACCTGCAAATTTTGAATGTGCTGTAGTACTTTGTGATATTCCATATTTTGAGTTATTTTTGTCAATAATGTTTAAATTGTGATGTGTCATGTGATGTCTTCTTTAATCTGTGTTTCTGCAAAGCTATGTTGCACTCTTGTCTGTCAAAACATAATTCGCCCGCACCCAATCTTAAAACTCCAACAACCGTTTATCAACAAGCTCATAAACTAATTGACGAATTACTGAACAAATTTCAGGTGAAACTATGCTGGATAAAGAGAAGAAGCTTTTCACTCAAGATGGCGAAGTTGATAGGGACGCTCTGATTGACTTTTACAAGGATCTGAGGAAATTCCCACACTTAAGTGACTCTGACGCAGCTATCCTTGCGGCAACTAAGTAATCATCCTACTTTAAATTATAATACCTACCTTTAAATTTAAAAGCCGCATTTTTCGCTACTAACCGAATCATCATAAATCATTTTTATTTTGTTAGACTGATTGACAGCCAACCCCATTCCAGACTGTGGTATCGTATTGGAGCAGTGCGAGGTATTTCCGGAAGCAGAAAAATTCATCCAGTATTATCTGACAAGCTGCGTGTGGTAAGGAAAACTATGTAAAAAATATTTGTTTTCTTCTGCGTCTAGTACATGCTTCCATTTTGTTTATTTTGTTCTAACCACACAAGGTGTATGACACAATCAACGCACATCCCGATGTACCCGACATTGGCCAAGTGCCACCCGTCACAGACCAGGCCAGCCAAAAGGCAATCGTAGAATTTCACGCTGCCTGCTATGCAGTTCCAGAAAACATTGGAAAATTCAATATCACCGTTGTTCGTCATGGACGTATGGACAACACTGTTCGCGTCCGCGTGGAATCCTTTGACGGCACAGCTAAATCTGGATCAGACTACGTTCCCGTAAATGAGCAACTCGTGTTTGGACCCTATGCCAAGGAGCGGGAACTCACCGTTAAAATTATTGATGACAATCAGTGGGAACCTGACGAGGAATTTTTCTTACGACTTTCCATTGTTGATGAAGTTGGCTATGATCGAAGAGATGCGGTCCTTGGACGATTGCCCATTATGGAAATTATTATTTTGAATGACGATGGTATGACCAACTATGAGCATAGTTCACAGTTTTTACACACGTATTTTGAAAGTGCTGAACCTATATTTTTATATTGCATTGTTTTGTAGAACCTGGAGTTGTGTCCTTCAGAAAGAGAGGTCTTCTTGTTAAGGAAAGTTGTCAGTTTGCTTGCATTGATGTGGAAAGGATTGGTGGTGCGGACGGGGATATTTCGGTTCAATGGAAAACGATTGATGGCAGTGCTAAATCTCCAAAGGACTTTGAAGGAGGTGAAGGCACTTTGGTCTTCAAGCATGGCGAAGTAAGTGAAGCTATTCAAGCTGAGAAATACATAGACGAAAAATAAATGTGTGCTCATTTTGTGCGATTGTAATTTTGTGTAGACTTTGCGTACAATTGAAATTCCAATCGTGGATGACTTGAAACCGGAAAGAGATGAGTGCTTCGAAATCGAGTTGAGCAGCCCGGATGGCGGAGCTAAACTTGGACGGATATCTAAAATGGCTGTGACAATCAGCAATGACGATGGTGAGTTGGTGCTGAGCTGCGGCTCCTTTTATACAAACCTTATTCACCCTAATTAATTCACTTGAATTAATTATTTTAATCAAATGTAACGTGCTCCTTGTGAATGTTTTTTTTTGTAGAATTCAATTCTGTGCTTCAAAGGATGATGGTGATGACATCACACAATATCAAATCCATGCAAGTGCATCATGAAACTTGGAAAACACAAATACAGTCCGCATTGACAGTGAATGGAGGCGACGTTGAGTCAGCTACCAGCTTTGATTACGTAATGCATGTGTTGACGTTTGGGTGGAAGGTGATATTCTCACTCATTCCTCCTCCCGGCTACTGTGGCGGATGGCTTTGCTTTTTCTGCTCCTTGGCTGCTATCGGTGTTTTGACTGCTGTTGTCGGAGATTTGGCTGGCATTTTTGGTTGCCTTATTCATTTGAAGGACAGTGTGACAGGTATGAACTCTGTCTGACTCTCACAGTTTTTTCGATTTTAATTATTTTAAACGCAGTTTTTTCGATTTTAATTATTTTAAACGTAGTTTTTTGGATTATTATTATTTTAAACTCAGTTTTTTCGATTTTAATTATTTACGTCCTTGTGTAGTACGGTCTTATATCTTCATCTTTAATTATATTTTTTGCAGCAATCACATTTGTGGCTCTGGGTACCTCTTTGCCAGACTTGTTTGCTAGCAAAGCTGCGGCAACATCAGAGAAATACGCTGACAATGCAGTAGGAAATGTAACCGGAAGTAACTCCGTGAACGTTTTCCTTGGACTGGGACTTCCATGGGTGATTGCAGCCATTTACCATCAAGCGAGGGGAACAATCTTCGTAGTTCCAGCAGGCGATCTTGGATTCAGTGTCGCTGTCTACACTGCAGTCGCATTCGCAGCAATTGCACTCATCCTCCTCAGGAGATTCCTATCCTTGTTCGGAAACGCTGAATTGGGAGGAGCTACGATTCCTAAATATATGTCGGGTGCATTTTTGATTATGCTCTGGTTCCTCTACATTATTCTCTCTTCACTCCAAGCATATGGACATATTTAAACAGAAATTGTTATCAAATCTCAGCTTTTAATTTAGTTTTAAAACCAGCTTTAAATCTTAATAACACATTCCATTTTTTCACGTTTACTTTGACTCGACTTTATTCTGACCGTAAAAATGTGAAATTGACTGACTGTTTGTCTGTGAGTTACTTTGTCTTTTGAAGATTACAAAAATTAATTAATTTTAATGGAGGGAACCAAAATGATGAGGATGAAGAAGTTGTGTTGTGATGTTGCAAATTTTCTGTACATATTGTAGGCAGACTTTTTAAAGGCCTAATATTTCTACCAACTATACACACTTTTGTATGCCTTCAAAGAACATAACTAGCGACGGTACCAAATTTTGTGTAACTAATTTACTTAACGTATTCCAATATTTGTTAGTTATTTGTTAGTTTATGTGATGATGTAATATATTTTTGTAAATAGACAAATGAGATGAGTGTTAATCAGTTTGTACATTATACCGTTGTGAAATTGAATGGGCCAATCTCACTCTAACTGTTAAGATACTCCACAATCCACAACAACATACATACTGCTACACAAGTGCCTATATGTATTTCGAATGAATGTAAAAATGTGTTCTTAACTTTATTACCGCCACCACAAAAGAGTAAACTTATTACAAATTTTTGATGCAGTTTAATGATTCAGAGGAGAAGGAAAGTATCTGGTACGGCACTATTAATTGTTTAATTTAAGTTTATGTTATTAGTTATGTAAAATGTAAGTATGGTCGTTGGTAGTCGTTCTTATGTTGTTTTTCTAATATTTAATCGACTGGTAACAGAATTGCTAAACTTATAGATAGTAAGCTTGTTCTTGATTTTTTTGGGTTCTTTCTTTATGAAGATCAATAAAAGTAAAATATTAGAACATGAATTGCTCGCAGAGTGCGAAGATGTCGTTTGTTTTGTAACTAACATGCAACATGCAACTGACATTGATGGACTTTATTAAGTTTCAGGTTTTTACTTTTTACAGCTATTTAATCAGAAAAAAAGTTGAAGTTGAAAAAACGGAATTCCCGATTATTCCCGATCTAGTTCGCAAACTAGTTTAGTTCCAGTTGCTGTAGTCCATTAACAAAGTTTGACTTGTCATGTTTTAGATGCAAAAGTATGCACCATTACATCTTAAAGCTCATTAGCGTATGTGTCTTGATTAGCTAATTAGACAAGTTGGCTTGAAAATGAAAACCATGAGGCTATGCTACACTAGAGTAATTAGAAGGTGGCTACAACGTTGGTCGTTTGTGTAACTGTAACTTCATCATCATTTCATTTATGTTCGTTACCATTTTACCCGTTGACTTTGTTGTTCTTGTTTTTCTTTCAATGTAGTAGTTTAGTTGGATGGTCGTGTGGACAAGAGCATATCTTTTTAAGGATAGATAAACGCCTAATTACTACGTTCCATGTAAATATGAAAAGCCCAATTTCTTAGAAAAATCAAAATCTTGATTGATACACACTCAATTGGATATTATGTAGTCTATGCAGTATGTAGTCATGCAGTGGTCAGCAGATGCAGTTGGAGAAATTCAACTCATCAATTCATCATGTGATCTTTTGCTCCTTTGGACCATGCGATTTCTGGTCCATGGCCCATCATATGTCATATATATAAAGATGAAAATGATCAGAATGAAATCAGTGTAGAATTTGACAAGTGCTCCTGGCTACATTGACCATCATCGGAAGGAATTGGAAATTGGAAAGAATTTTGTATTTAGTGACATTTTCTCAGAAATCATGATGAAAGGAGTATTGGTATGGCTCATCACTGCATTGCTATCTCACAACAATGAAAATGACACGATACAATATTCCAACAAACAATCCTTTTTAATATTATTTTAAACGTTCTCTTTAGATTTTCGTATTCATGTTGATGGTAGCTGCGACTCTAGCTGCGCCAGCACCTGCAACCGATCTTAAGGACGGAGAAAAGAGGGATTCCAAATTTCTTGGCTTGTTTGGATTGGGACTGGGCTTGGGCTACGGTTACGGATATCCATATGGATATGGCTATGGCTATCCCTACTACGGCTATGGTTATCCTTATGGTGGTAAGGGACACTTGAAATTTCATTATTTTAAATTCACTTTTTTCGATTTTAATTATTTTAAACTCAGTTTTTCGATTTTAATTATTTTAAATACATTTTCTCGATTTAGTTTACTTATTTTAGCGTATTCATCAATTTAGATTAATTTGTGTGGTATTTTCAAAGAAATTTACTTAATTTAACCTAATTATTGTTTGAATTTGAAGGGTACTATTGGGGATGAGTTGCGTTATGACCTACATAGGACGGCGATATAATGTTCGACGGCTACATTTCAGAATCTCGCATCGCCTGACACTACAAATTCCTGAGAAAAAAATCTATCTCCTCTCTACACTAGCACAAGTTTTTCTGTTTTCTACCAAACTACAATTCATCTTTTTTGAATAACCTTTATGAAATGAATAAATAGAGTTTGAAAACGATTTCAGATCACACTTTCTTTAATTCATTTTTACAAGTTTTAATTTTATATAGCAAGTTGAATACAAAAATCATTTTTAAGCATAAGTACATAAATATAAATATATTACCTATTTGATAAATAGAATACTTCAATGATGTATACATAGTGTTTCGTCCATTAAATCTAACTCGCAGTTATCGTTATCATTTAAAATTAAGTATAATATTCAGGTGGTACATTAGTCTTTCCGGTACGCTCATTACGACAGATTATACGCTCCTCCAACAGTCTATCACATTACATTCCATAAAATCTCAATAACTGAACTGGTAACAAAATCATAAGCAAAAAAGCATGGCCATTCTTTAATTCAACCAGTATTCCCAAATATTCCAACATTTGAGTGTTGAGCTTGAGGTTGAGAGTGCTGAGAAGAGAGGTGGGGATGTGCAGCGCTGATGTGCCGCGACAGAGTCTCGTGTCCTCGCACTCTCACACGACAAATTGGACACACTTGGCCAAACTCTAAACTCTTGTGATTCGCAATGTGCTTCTCGAAGACGAGCTGCGACGTGAAGGATTTCTGACAAAAGTAGCACTGGAAACTGTTGTGCTCTCGGTCCAAATGTTTTGTTCTGTCTCCTTCCCGCAGAAAATGTTTTGTGCAAAATGGACACTTTATTTCCGGGTTTTTCATGTGTTCTGCGAGAGCTGCTCCGTTTGCCACTAGTTTGGCGCAGTCAGGACACTTCATCATTTTAGATTTTGGTTCCCCTGTGCTGCTGCTGGTCGGTGAGGACTTTGTTCCGATTTGTGCTGCTATTTTGGCTGAAATTAAAATAAGGATTGAAACACATTAGCAAATCATAAATCTCACAAATTAAATCAAAGATAATTTTCATAAAAATTTGCAATAACAAGTCAACCTTTAATTTTGGCACTAATATCCGAAGCTGCATTGCCAATGTTGTGCACCTTCTTCATATGAATATCCAGAATGTCTCGGTTTACTGCTCTGTACTCAATATTCCGCTTGGAACACAGCTCACAATCTATTCCCGGAGGATTTCTTAGCTCTTCAGCTTGCCTCACTAATTTTGAGAGCTCGGCTCCATGAACATCTCGACAATGGCTCGTTAAAGCTCGTTTGAACATGAATCGAATTGAACACGATGATAAGGGACAATCGTAAATACCATCACCCGCTGCAGCGTCCTTGTCATTCGGCTTATCAGGTTTCACAGCTGGAAAAAATGTTTCCGGGTCGAATTCATCTTCATAAGCAGTTAGTCTGGTTTGATGAGCTTCAGAAACGTGCTGTCTGAGTGGATGATAGAACAAAAACTTCTCGTGGCAAAGATGACAATGGAAGCTGTCCTTATCATCTGCAAAAAAACATTCATTTTAGCATTAAAGTATTTAATTTAAACTTAAACGTATCAAAAATATTTAATTTGAACCTACTAAAAAGCATTTATTTTAAACGTATCAAAAATGTTTGTTTTAAACGTTCGAAAAGTATTTATTTTAAACGTATCAAAAAATATTTAATTTAAACGTATCAAAATATTTGATTTAAGAATGTTCCTCTGTAAATCCTTAAATAATGCATCTGGAATGAATATTTAATTTAAACCACACTTGTGTTGTGTGCATGAATTTATTTTTAGAGCAGGTGTAGCTCACCTCTGACTCTGACTTACTGTAGTGATCGGTGAAAATGTGAACTTGACAGCCGAGTCGAGTTTGAAATTCACTCAAACATTTTGAACATTCAAATAGCTTTGGTGCTTTGAAGAGTGCTCTAATCTTAAGAAATTTGACGCGCAAGCTTCTTCTCCTCTTTCTCCTCCCATTAGTCGCCCCTTCTTTATTGCCACGTGCACCACCGCCGGCGCTGTTTGGGCCGCAAATATCAGGACAGTTGAGAAAAGGAGGATTCGCTCTCTCTTTGCTTGACGAAGAATGGTCTTCCACTTCCATCATCTCCTCATCATCATCCTCCTCCTCCTCCTCCTCGTCGTCATCATCATCATCATCATCATCCAGTTGTATTACCTCAACTGACTCTTTCCTCAAATCAACTTTTGTTTTCACCGTCTCCGTCACTCGAGGAAAGACATTGGCATCTTCGTCCTCATTCTCTTCTCCTCTTTCCATGAGCGTGTGAGGCTGAACAACTCGAATGAGTGGTTCCTCCTCCTCAGTCTCCTCAGCCTCATTCGTACTGAGCGATGGCGATGATGAAGCTGGAGTCGGAGGAGGCAACCAACCTGTCTTGCTTTCATTCGAAACCTCTTCCGTCGTCAGTAATTTAGGTGCTGGTGATGGACATGCTGATTCCCCTTCTTCCAGAACAACTGCTGCACACATTGACACTTCATTTTTTTCTTTCCATGAAATCGGCTCAAAGTCTGAGTCGTGTGAAGATGCTAATTTTTGTGGGCATTTTCTCAAGTCCTCTGCCGCGAATTCCGTTTGAATGATTTCCTTCATTTTCCTTTCAAAAGCTGCGATGGACAGGTAAGGGACACCCATTTCCCTCCAAACTGCTCTGTTTTGTAGGCCAAGTGGCTCTTTCCTTTGAACTGCGACGGTGGTGGAAAGCTCGGGAATTTGCGAATTGTGTGTGACAACATCATCATCTTGCACATACAGATCTACAGAGAAAAGTTTTCAAAAATTAGTATTTTGATGGGAAGTTGAATGGAATTTATTTTAAAACGCTTTCTAATTCAAGTTGACTTACCGATAAAGAATGTCGCCCGAATGCCCTCAGTCACGTGAAACGATTTGAGCTTCGCTTTGACTTTTCCTTTTTTAGCAGCCACATCATTGTTCTCGTTGAGAATGTCCACTTCTTCAGGACTCATGCTGTTAATTAAGGTATTCTTAATCTCGTAAGTGACCTTGTTGTAGTCCCTCTGCAACTGCGTCATGCGATCCCACAAGTGGTCCGCTTCTTTAAACAGCCGATTGCACAGTCTGCACAGCTTAATTTTCCACTCGGACGGATTTCCACAGTTGACTAGAAGGCTTTCCAGGAACTCAGCGGATAGACCCAGCACCTTCCTCAGCAAAAAGAAAACGGAGAGCTGCCGTTTCGTGAGAGAGCCTTCATTTTTACTGGCACAGCCGAAACCCTCCAACAGTTTACTTTTAGCAGCCGCGGTTGGCCCTCCGCCTCCAACATGATCGTGAACACTTGCGTTGCAAAATAAACATTGCTTAGCGGCCACGCTCTCACCCTCACCATCCTTCTCCTCCACCTCCATTTTTTTAAAAAAACCAAATGACTTATCCCACAACTCAAACTGTTGTCTTAAATGATATCAAAACCACTTCTCGCAAACCTCCCCATTTAAATTACTAAATTGCTAATTACTAATTACATTGGCAAATTAGATATTGCACATTTGAAGTATCGTAATCGGAATATGAAGTAAATGAAGCAAGAAGCAGGGTAGTCAGTCAGTCAGTTGAGTTGAGTGAGTGATTAGGTTAGGGTCAGAGAAAGTTTTGTTTACATTTCATTTCAATGAAGCCCTTTTTCTACTCCCCAAGTGCACTGCGACTGCGACTGCACTCACTGTATTGTATTGTATTGTATTGCCAAATTTATTCAAGTGGTTAAAACATAACAAATTACATTCAAAGCACTAAGGAAAACAATATTTCAT
>JAQFXM010001906.1:0-28188 GCA_034693345.1 Entomobrya multifasciata
TGATTGTTGTTAACACTTGTACTGTTATGGGGTATTTGTGAATTATGTTACTTGTTTATGCAGATAATATTGAAAAACATGTATTATCCAAATTTAGAAAACGGAAGAAGCAGAAAAGCTTTCAATTCCATGATTCAACTTTCATTATTTAAAGTTGAGTAAACTTTGAGAGTTTGAGTGCATTATTAAAAAGTTTTTATGATTTTTAGCTGGTGAAATTCAAAGTAAAAAAGATTGGTTCATCAGTGAAAATTGTCTAATTTCAGAGGAAAAATACACAATTTGATGATGAAGTTTTAATTCAATAAAATAGTGTATTATTCATATTAGGTTACTTTCTGGTACACCAAAAATTTTACAAAAAGATTATGATAAGTTGTGGGTTTTCTAATTGAAAAGAATATTAGCCCAGTGGAATAGGTTTTAATTTGGAAAAAAAATTCTACCTATAAAGAACGTCACATGATGCATATTTACTGAAGTAGTTTGTTATGATTTGCTTTCATCAGCGAAAAGTGTATAAACAATTTTGGTTTGTTATATCCTCTTCATTTCACTTTTGCATCACAAATCACAAGAGGTATGTGATGGGCTTACTAATGGGCTTAATTACATGCATTTTTACAACATAAAAATGAAATGAGAATTTAATTTTATATTGTAACCCGGTAATCTAAACATAAGTTTAACACACGTGTAAATTTTAAATCTCCCTGTTCTGGTGGTGGTTCCCACATTCATGAAGCCAGAAAATTAAATTAAAAGAATGAATTATTATTCAAGGTCAAATTCATTATAAAAGTCTGAAGTTTTAAAACGATATGTTTATCACCTAAATAAATCCATCTAATATCATTTCTGAAGTGACATGACACACATTTCTAAATCCCCATCTCCATCTCCCCCCTCAGCCCCCGAATGTCTTGATTCACTTGATACTGTATGCTTTCCCTACTGCAAATACCATTTTTGTTTCCAAGTTTATAAGGGTTAGGATTTTCGACAACTGGTTTTCTGTTTCACAACTTTGAAACCGGAAAACATAGTACAAATAACCTACAGTAGGTATACCTACATCCCGTCGCAAATAACGCGTAACATATGGCGCCCCCATATTTGTGCATTACTTGCCTTTTCTCAGTCAGTTCATTGTTATTTAAAATTTCAAGTTTATAAAAGTTTAACAGACCATATCACAAGTTTGGTACGTGCATACTGCAATGATTGCAGGAACTTTGTTGCATACATCATCAAACCAACCTTACTCAAAGCACGTTACCTTCCAATTATTTAGGTGCATGCTTCTTGTCTGTCTAATTTTTCTTGGTAACACAGACTAGCCTTATAGCAACCAAATTATTTCTTATATAATCATAGCCCGTAGTACATGGCATTACATTTTAATAAACTTTGCTTACCTTCTTTTGTGTTAACACACGGAGAAAATCCAAAAAAACAACCTCCACATTCCTGTTATCCCTCCTTCACAAAAGAAAAACCCAAGTTCATCATCCCATCACTCTTGCTATGCCATCCTCTTCAATTGAAACCTTTACAGAACCGCCAACCCAGAAAAAAAATTGGCTAGATAAACATAGATACATAACATGTATATATTCTCATTTTCCTCTCTCTCTCGCTCTCAAATGATACCATTCACTGAACTATGTGGTGTGTGTGTTTTGTTGATACTTTCTATTAGATGCAACACGACGACGACATAAAAAAACTAAAAAAAATCTAGAATACATGATGCATCCACTCATCCATCTAAAGAAACCATTCATGTAGAATTTTCCCCAAAAATAAATATAACGTGCCAAGTAACCAAAACTCTACTTTTTCTTTGCAGCTCAACTCACAGAGTCACTTTTATACGCCACTTCCACCATGCAAGTATACACACTCTTTGCAAAGTCAGCCAGTCAGGGAGTGAGTGGCTTTTTTCTTTCTTTTATCTGTCTGTGGTACTCTCTCGTCGAGTTTTTTTCTTCTTCTTTTTATTACTCTTCTCTATGTCCTTGTGTAAATATCCTAACAATGTATCACTTTCCTTTTTCCAGCTTTTCTAACAATAAGGGGATTTTTTTCACACACATACAAGAAGAACTCTATTCCATGCCACTATACCTTTACCATCGTCACCACTAACAAGCTTCTTAACATTACTGCGTAACCATGGCAACGGGTTGCTGCAATGTGCGAGTAGAAAAAGGAAGTATATGTAATGCAGAGAAAATCCCATTTTCTATGGAAAGAGGCCTCTTTCATTTTTTTTTTCAATTGTACTCACAGAAGAGAAAAAAATGTACAAAAGAAGTACTATTTTATTTCACAATATATCATACTATACTTATATTCACACGCGGTGTATGCAGTAATATATATAGTTGTAATGTGTGTGCATTACCACTGCATCTTTTTTCGGGAAAAATGTAAAACATCATGTATGACATATTACTACAGCGGACGACTTTAGACGATACGATGTTGCAGTACGCAATATTAGACAAAGTGAAGTTGAATGATATTATAAACGCAATATATTACTATATCCTATTACACCATCTCCATTCTAATTCTTCTTTTGTATGATGCACTTTTCCTTTGTTGGATGATGATACACCCACCGTACATGCGTTCCTGCACTGCATGTTACGTGAAACCTTTTTTAAAAAGATAACTGTACAGTTAGATGTTAAATGTGTAAAATATTTAAAAAATATAATTTTTCGTTACATTAAATTACACAGAAAGCAAAAATTGGAAAACTAGTTGAAAAATGTTGAACAGACAAATAGCTGGCAAGGTGTATTGAACTAAACTCAGTTTATCTCACTTTTCCCTTTTTATACCTTCAACTCATGCCGATCATGATCATCAACTCTCACAATCAATCTTTCTCAATAGTTTGTCATGTATTCATTTTCTTTATCCTTCTGAGGCTTTTCTCAATAAATTGACTTCATCCGTCAGCCACTAGTTCATTTCTGTATCCACACGTACGCAAGTATTTTTTTGGAGTTTTGGAAGCAAAAAAATATACTGGTTGTTTGGATTGATGGCGAAGGTTATATTACTTCTCCAGAGGCGAAGGTGCAAGTTCAATAGTGATTCTATCGTGATGGAAGTCATGTTCTATTTATTTCCTATCGATAGGTATTTGTGTAGGGTTGCCGTGTAGATTTATTTATTGTGCAGGAAGAAAAACTTTTTTTGTTATGATTCTGATGATGGAATCAATTGACTACTTTTTTTGCTCAGAGTGTGAGTGTGTGTGGTGAACCGGCTTCTAGAAGTGAGTGATCTAACGTGATTTGATTTCAGATACCCGGAAAAAATATACTTGATATAATCATATAGAAACAGAGTGAGTGGTTGGAGCAAATTACGTGTGTACAAAAGTTTTATGAAGTCTGCGTATGGTGCGATGCGATTTAGTGGCCATGATAACTCTGATGGAGGGAACGTGTAAAACTGATGAATGAATGGCATATCGTACACACGTTCTTTGACAGCTTTTAATTCAATTTTCATACTTGTTTTATAAGATGGACAGGTTTCTCTGTTAAACTTTTGCACAAAAGCATATTTTCATACGTTTTAAGAAAAATCCTTAACTTATTTCCAATTCATACATACTCACTCCTCTCAGTTTTGAGATGTTTTTAATCCTTAAATTTGTAATTAGTTTTTTGATGTATTCGCTACATATTTACACGAGATGCAGCAAAAAAATTCGTGGTTTTTCCTTGTATTTTACTTATCGAAAGAAAAAAAATGTAAGACGGTGTTGACATAATCAGAAAGGAAATATTTTTTTATGTATTTTACTCAATTGTTTCATTCCATGTACTCAGTATCTGAAAAATGCTGTACACAAGCACAAGGTATTTCCATACAAAACCAACATTCTTCTATTCCCTCTGATGGCATGACTAACTGAAAGAACCAACCACTCAAAGTTTCCCATGAGAACACTATAAATCTACGCATTTTTTCCTGCATACTTTTCATGTTGAAATTTATTCAGTCAGTCACTTGTACATAATATATCTGACATTTTTTGCACTATGCATCTTTATAAAAGAAAAAAAATGATGAAAAGTAAAATATATGCGTGCTTTTTAGTAAGTGTATTGACACTTTGAACCGGAGTAAGTTACTAGAATGAAAGCTAATGCAACCACTTTCTTGTCTCCTTTTTTTGTGACTGTCTTGTCGCGTCATATCAAGAAGGTAATCTAGTTTTTGCATCTAGTGCATATATATTTATATATAAACCTGCATACCTGAATAGTTTATTCCCAAAAAATGTTCGCATATAAAGTGAAATCATACTCTTGATAAAAATATATCCATTTGCTCGTATGTTTTTTTCTGTTGCAGTCAACGTTCTGTAGCAATTTCTACAAAGTTTCAATCTGCCTTTAGGTTTTGGGTAGTTGATACACATTTATATTGCGACCAATCCATCAGTTTCGAAGAGTGAAATATATGTAAATACTGCAAGGGAGGAAAAAAGGGAGTCTGATAATAAATCTGACTTGGGCATTGCAGCGATACTGATTTTTTTGATGCGGTAGTAGCACGGAAGGCCTGGAATTTGATTCCTCCACTCCATACTCCACCACCACCACCGCCGCCACCACCATCAAGATCATCGTGTGATCCCATGACAAGACCTGTGGGGCTTTTTACTCCAAAACTCTTCCTTTTCCAATATGTTCGATATTATCAGAGAACATGCATACCAAATAACAAACACCATCCACTCGTACCGTACCTCACTTAAACCACCAGCAATAGCGCAGTCATAGCCGGCGGAGTACACATTTTTTTAAAAAGCAAATACACAAGAGAAAAATCTCTCTTTGAAAATGTTCCAGTGACATTCCACGTCCAATGTTCAGAGTGCTACCGTCACTTTCTCCTGTGAAGTTGCAAGGTAGTAAAACTACATATATGTGTGTGTGTCTTGTACTACAAACAGAGTGCATGTTGACTCTCCCCAATGTTTTGTGGGCACACACATAACAATAAAATAGGTACGTATATATATTTATGTATATATCCATATATTTTTCAACTGTAGATCAGTTTTATTGGTTTGGTGTTGCCTAACGTGACCACTACTTTTACAATCCATGACAAGGACTCTGTGTTCTCTCTTTTGATCCTTCTATGGAAAATGCTGGTTGTACGACATGAAATAAATATAATGTTGATGATGAAGATGATCTCGGTTTTCAAAGTTGTGATTTTGGAGCTTCTTTTCATTTTATATTTGGTATTGAATCATGTTTATCGCTTGTCGCATTATCAAAGTGAAAATACCAATGGTATTTGAAGTTCCTTCCGGGTACAATATTGTAACTAAGATCAACCAAGACTGCAAAATCAACATTTACAAAATAGTAGAATAAAACTCTTACATGACAAGACAAAGTATAAAGAACAAGTAGACGTACATTACATACATTTTGCAATGTGTTGTCAAGTTTCAATGCAATATATTGTAAACTCAACTTGACAAAAGAATATGTGTGAAATATATGACATGTAATAACTTGCTTTGTAACATGGAATGGTTGCGGTTCTGGTGCGTGTTGATTAGAGGATTGTGGTGGCTGGTGAAGGGACAAATGACCACAGAAAAACGATTTCAGATGACGCTTCTATGATATATAAGCTGTAATATGTGCGATGTGCGTATTGTAAAAAGCTTTTTACTTCTTTTACTCTTGATCTGAGTGTATTGATGATATGTTGACTGCTTCTCTCACACTCCAACTCCAGCTTATTTTTTTTCTATATTTGGTGCAATGTGAAACAGGAGGAATGATTGGATTTATTAAATTGGCTTTGGTTGAGCAGCTGCAATATTCAAGCTAATCTGTGATAATGATGTCGTCAAAAAGTCGTAAAAACTTGCCCATCATCATCGCATCGGCAAGAATAGGTAGTTAGTAGTATTGCATCGCCAGAGATACACAACCGCAAGCACACACCCTCGTTTTCCAAGTCCAACTTTTTTCCAGCCTGTTAGTTCCTTTTCCCATGTGAGCCTCTCTTTGATCCTCCGTCTCTTTTGCTATCTTTTTTTTAGAGTTGAGTCCAATCTCAACTTTTTTTCCAGACCAAAAGACTCCTTTTACTCATATTGCTGGTACGTGTGAGAGTTTAGATCTGCTCTTCTGCTGTTGCTCATAAACATAAAAAATATGAGGAGAGTAGTGAACGAAGCACGAGAAGGAATTCTGATTACCTAAAAAAGAGAGTACTCGCCCACTGGCTATAAACGCACCAAAAAAATCTTGCTTCTTCAAAAAGCTCACTAGTAATTTTTTCTTGTCTTCACTGCCATTCAGTAATGCGTCTTTAGATCATCATCGTCACAAAATCTGTAGTAGTAGTTTTTACTACGTTGTAAAAAGAAACAGGAGCAACACACACACACACACTTCCTAAGGCTGTCGAGAATGGTTTGCTTCCTTTTTTCGTATGATATTTCTGCTTCGATTTTGATGGACAGTTTCGTTTCAGATCGTACTTTTCATTTTGCTTTATGTCATTTTTCATTTCTCGTCAACACTATGCCATCGTACATGTCTTATCAACAGAAGTACACACATTTTCTCTGGTTTTCATAATCGTCTCTTGGAACCATTATAAAAAAGGAAGGCTTCAAGTGATTATTTTGGTTTTAGGACCGACTAGAACTAAAATTAAAGGAAAGGTTTAAGTTGTAAATTTCTTGGGATACACCACCATATTTTAAAACAACGGTATGTACATTCCGTACAAAAAAAAATCATGGTATCATCACTCATCGTTGATGTTGATATCAATCTGTTTATTTCATGTGCTGCCATAAAATTCAAGCGTAAAATGGCTCGAAATTTTTATCGTTTGTCTCATATTTGTCGTTTAATCGTATAAATTAGCACGCAGGGCATTTGAAATTGTCGAATCATGATATACTTTAAGGCAGTACATTAAATTTGATTATAAGACAAGTAACGTAAAATGCTTAAATGTCACTCCAACAGTTTTTGTGACTTTTCTTAATTATAATAATTAAAAAGGCTTTGGTGTGACTGTAAATAGTTAAAAAAAATACATTCATGTCAGTATTCAATAAAATTATTCCACATGGTTATTTTGATATGATGGGGGAAGTAAGGGTTGAGATACCCAGCAGCTTGTAGGCATCTGAAACAACATTAAACTCTTAATATCATGATCAACTTGACTGTGTACTCGTACTCAGTACTCACACATTGATGATACATTGTGCTAAAAGCATAAGTCATATAGAGTCAGTAAAAAGTCAAAAATCAAAAGTCAGAGAGGTATTTTTTTCTACATTTTCCCTATATGTCTGCGGGTAAAAAGGGCAAAAATCTCCAAAAAGGGGGAACAAGAGAAGAAATAAAGGCTATACATTATACCATACAATTTTCATATCCAAATATTGTTCTCTTTTTTTCCATTCTTCACTCCGACTTTCTCTCTGTATGTTTTGTTAACTCATCTGCAACACGCAATCTTAACACTAGCCGTCCACATACTTGATGTAAAAATATATATGTATATATAAGTGTTCTTTTTATTATACATTCACTTTTCACAGTGAATCCTGTCGGTAGTAAAGTAAAAACAGGAGATGAATAGTACTCTTTCAGTAATAATATCATCCGCCGTCGATTCTACACCTAGAAAAAAAATGTTTCGTTGAATATAACCCCAGAGAAAAGTTTCTATTATTTTCTGGTTTAAGTGGTGGTAGCTCACAAGTAGCATATAGACAAAACAGGGTAGACGGACAGACGGACAGAGAGGAGAAAAAGGAAGAAGCAATAATAAAAAAAGTAACTTTCTCTTTTTTTCTTCTCCTCTGCCTTTTGTGTTGAGCATGTGCTGCGGTGTTTATATATATACATCAAAAAGTACCAGCAGCCAAGCCAGAAAAGCAGCTACACTAATGGTGGTGGTGGTGGTAGTTACCGCTGTTTCTACTTTTACCAGTTCGTCGTGTACATCATCATATCCATATGAGAAAAAGAGAAGGAAAAAGAAAAAGGATGAGAATGATGACGACGACGACGACGACGATGATGGTGGTGGTGGCGGTAGTAAGTATTTTGTGTGCGTGTGTGCCTACATAGCTCTCTCAAACGAAAACTCTTACAAAAACCAACTTCTCTCTCTCTCCCACTCACTTCGATACAAAATACAACGTGCTTAGTTTTTACTCTATCTCTAGAGTATATTCTCTAACTGTTTTTTGTGTGTGTGAGTTGAGTAGTAAGATGAGCAAACTATGCGCTACACTTTCTTTTTCCTGCGTATTTCCATGTGTGTTTCTTTCTTCTCGCCCTTTTCCCACTTATTCAAGAGTGTTTTTTCACTGGATAGGCCTCTCTTCTTCAACATCCTCTGAAAAAGAATAACGCAAAATATATTACTAAACACAATATAAATGTAGATAGACAGAGGAGACCTACTGCTAATAATAATAAGAGTGTGAAGGAGAAAAGGCTAAAAAAAAACGTATAAGCGTTTCGAAACTTTCATGTTTCGGTACATGTGTCTGTATTTTTTAACTTTTACTTTTTACGTTAACCTAGTAAAAAGCGGTGGTTGATGGTGGTGGTGGCGGCGGATGGATGGATAATACAAGGTTGTACGGGTGATGACGAGAATAGAGGAAAACTGTGTTTGGTGGTGGTTGTAAAAACGTGAAAAGGTGGTGGTGGTGGATGTTGGCTGTACATGGCTGTTTAAGCAGAGAGAATAGAGTGAGACCGACACACAACACACCAAGTTATTTTTCTTGAGAGTGAGATACGCTCCTTCTGTGCAATCCCTTTGCGAAGCAAAGCTGGGTTGCTTTTGCTGTTATGTTTTAGATTGGTGGTTACTAGTGACTAGTGAAAAGAGAGACCAAAGTAGTACAACAAGACGTGGTGGTGGTGGTGTGATTTTACTTCTCTCTCTCTCTCTCTTTCTCTCTATTTGTCTGTCTCTCTTGTATGTATAATTATTGTCATATTAACATTTATATTTATATTATTATTGAATCGTAATTTTTTACCTTTATCATCATTATTACTTTTACCATCTTCTTCGTAAACTTGTTTTTCATTGAGAAAAAATTAAGTGAACAAAAAAAGGAAGAGTGAAAGTTAACTGGGTTTGCAACTGATAAACTATCAGAAAGAAAGTTTTTGAATTTTAGTGCATTTTTTAAAGTTATTGATGGTTTGGTGCTGTAGTTAACAAAAAAATAATTGGTTGTCGATTCTTCTTTTTTAAGAAAAATCCACCATTTTTCTCTACAATTGATTATAAAATTGGTCTAGTGGGAATTTCATTTTGTATCATTATGATCATCAGCTGATTCCTGTTTTATAACTGAGAGTTTTAGAAAGTAACATTTTAAAAAAGAACAATTTCTACTTAAGATACATGAGAAAAACTAAAGTATGAATTAATACGGACCACTATTTTTTCACATGTTTCTACTGAAAGATTTTTTCATAAAAAAACACAAACTCAAGAACGAAGATACTACTTGTCTTGACAATTAATTTTTTAAATAATTATCTATAAAGATAATCAGTTTGGCTGACAAGAGAAAAGAGTTGTTTGTTGCCAATATAATAGTTTTTCTCTACACTTTAAACGAAGCCGACTGATTTCCAATAAAAAATATAAATCACCACCTGCCGCGCGAATAAAAAAGACGACAACGTGAAACAATCATAGAGGCCATAAATAAAAAAAGCAAACAATAAGAAAAGAAAAATATTTTTTCATACGTTCAAAAAAGGTACAATAATAAACTGGAAAGATAAAGAGAAAAGCCAAGAAATCCGGTGAAAATAACTGAGAAATTTATTGTATTTGCCTAGCAGTTATATGTTGCTTGTATGTTTATGTGAGAGAGAGTGAGTGTTTCTTGAATACTGGAGGAAAGAGAGACAAAGATTTCCAGCCAGTTGCTTTCCAAAACTTCCAAAGAGCTCAACAAAATCAACACAAGTAGCGAACAACAAAACAAGCAGCGAGAAAGCAGCACAAGCAGTTTGTTTACTCCACAAATTTTTTGGGGGAAAGTTGTACCTACTCTTTTTCGCATTTCTGGCCTTCTCTGATTCCTCTGTTCAAGGTGGTGGTGGTGGAGAGGTGCTGTTCTGTTGGGGCTGCTGTAAAGAAGAAGAAGGGAAATCGGTCTACATAGAAGTTACAAGGGTTTGAAAACAAAAGTGATTTTGTTTGTATTTTTCCGTCTAAAAAAACCCAATTGTGTGGGTGGATTGAAAGGTGGTCGTTTTCTTGTGCTGACACGAGGTGATTTTTTTTTCGTGCTATATTTTTTTGGTCTCGTGGCAAAATAGAATCTTGTTGACATTTACTTATTTGAAATGAAAAAGGAACCTATACACAAAAGAAATAATAAGGAAATATTGAACTAAATAGATACACCGCACCGGTATAAATATTGTCTGTAAACAAAAGAAAATTGTTAAAGTAAATATATCCAAAGTGAAATGGGACCTTCTTGTGAAAATAATATAGATAATGTATATGTTTGCTATGGGAAAAACTGAAATTTGATTATGTTTTGTGAACGACGACGCGACGGGGTAGTTTCTTTTTTCTAAAAAAATAAACAACAAAGTGGTGTTTTAAAATAAAAACAAATCGTAAAACTAAAATATTTTTTGACAGACTGGTTTACAAAAAAAAGGACAAAAGGTTATTTTTTTTGAAACATTGTTTAGATGTTTGGATTACAATAAGTACTTTAAACTCTATACTCCTGAAGTGAAATAATGTACAAAAGTTTATATTAGTTTTGAATATAAAGTCAAGTTATAAAAATATATCGTATATAAAAAAACCGCAGAGGCCAAGCACATAAAAACTAATATTTTATTGTTCAAACAATAAAAAAATATGTCGCAAGTACCAACATAAAATGTTTTCTATGCAAATGAATTGAAAAAACGAAGAGTTTTTAGACGTGACATTTTGTTACACTTTAAAACTAGTACAATTACTACTATTAAAATTTAGTAGTAATTATTTAAGATATTAAATTTCACATTAAAAATTTGCAAAAAATCAAACGGCAAAACGTCAGCTGCAATAGAATCAGATTTTTCTACGTTGAGCGGCGTGCCAGTCGGATACGACCGGAGAGTCAACAAAATGCTCTTTATACCGTTTACGGTGCCTAACCTGATGCCCCCCTTCACCAGTCTTGCCTCAAATACCAACGGAATGGTGTGCTTTAAGGTTAGCTGTAAAACACATTTTTTTGTAAAAATGTTTAGTTCTCTAAGCTTAATTTTTTTCGTGATTTGCAGTTGGTTTAGTATAGTGTGGTAGTGCGGATTAGTAAATATTTATAGTATATATATGTATGCCATGTAAGATTTACATGTAAGTTTTTAATAAAAAAGCTTGAGGTGGTGGTTTTGAGAAAAAAATTAAATTGGGAAAGATTTTTTTCCAGCGAAATCAATAATATTTTCATTTGTGTTGCTTGATACACGTCACACCTAACCCTTTATCATCTTTGCAAAGTATTGCTACAAAAGAGTGAAATATTTCGTAAAAAAACTACAAAGAAAGAAAACAAACTTGTTATTCCACCAAAACTACTATTTCTTTCTTTTTACTTGTAATCGTCAATATTTGACGTTATTAACGAAATTCTTTGTTTTTTTCATCTATTTTCCAAATGGCACTGGAAGTAATTCCTTTAATTAGATGGTTTCTGTAAGTCTTCCTCTTTTATATGTTCTCTCTCTCTGTCTTCAAACGAGTGGAACGGAATGCGGAAGGAAAAACGAAATAAATAATAAAAACAAAAAAAGAAGAAACGGGAGTTGATTTGAGAAAATAATAAAAGAAAAACGGTTAAGCTTGTTGGGGAAACTTGTTGTTTCTCATTTTAAGAAATTAAAGTGAAGAAGAAAGTAGAGAAAAGGAAGCATGAATGTTTAGTGAGTAGTAAAAGTTGTAAACGCAGAAAGTAAAAAGCAATCATCGTTTTTTGCCCCCTCCTCCCAAAAACCTAGCACAAAAACGAAACTACTTTACTTACCAACAAAATAACAATACAGTCACAAACTGCCTGTGTGTGGGTGTATTGTACAGTTGTTGTGCATGGGTTGAATCTTGAGCTTACCAAATTTCTTCCTGCTTGTTAAGTTGCGTAATATTTTAATGCATATACATACTAAACACTATATATACAAATATATAAATATACAACTGTTTACACAAAATGCATGCCTACACATTCAATGTTGAAGAGTTCACTACCACCAAATGGAAAATGCTTCTCTACCTCTTCTTCTTCCAGTTGTAATGGTGGTTGTAAAACTTTTTACTGCTGTTTATTGTCTAAGCGTCCATAACGAACCAATAAGTGCATAGCCAAAAAAAGCAAAGCAACAAAAAGACAAGACAAAGAAAACGCAAGAATAACAAAAGTAAAAATAAAGCGGAAAGTTTCTCATATTTTTTTTCTCGTCTTCTTCAGCTTTAGTCAGATCTTGTAAAATCGATTGTTTTTTTTGCCTCTTTTCATTATGTATTTTATATGCATAGTGTTTTGTTTTTTTCTGTGAAAATTATCGAAATTGAGGTAGAAGAGTGCATGAAAGTGTAATAACTTCATCTGCACGTCAATAACAGGAGTGTTGACAAGCTATAAACACCATCAACATAATCATTATTTTGACGTTTTTTGCAGGATTTTAAAAGCAAAGCAATTTGTTAGAAAGGATAAGGATGACCTGTCACGTACAGTGGTTTTACTCTTGAGAGTTAATTCCTTTTTATTTCTTCAAAAAACCAAAATATATAAAAACAACATTCTCCTCTTTTGATGGCTATATACACAATACACAGGGAAGGGGAAATTCCTCTAAAATTTGATATGATACTACTTTTTTGGATTGAAACAAAGCAAAGTTTTTTGGTATAGTTTTTTTTATCAGTGCGGATACCTAGCTTTTCCCAATCTTGTTTCTCTTTGTTCATCTTTTTTTCTATACACTAATAAATACATCCAATTCTGCTATCGAAAATCCTAAAAAAAAGTTAGCAATGAAAATGGTCAAGTCAAGTCAAAAAAGAAACATGAACAAGGTCCTGCCAACTTGGGAAATCCACTTGAACGTCTAAACTATCGCCACACCACTATACCATCACCTCCTACAATTTTTCAACCTTGTGTTTTTTTCTTTCTCTCTCTCTCCTGTCTGTTGACTGACTCTAGTATCAAAAATAAATAAATGCATTTTACTTTCTCTCTCTTTTTTTCTTCCTCCCTTCCTTGTTTGCAGTCTTGTTCACTTATTCAACTCTTCCATTCTACTTTTTTTTACCTTACCTTGTTTCTACCTCTCTCCATCTTCCTCTCACCAATTTGCACTCTAGTAATTTTTGGGGCGTGTGTTTGTGTATGTATGTGGCTTTGCAACCACCTCCACACACACACCGCCACCACAAAAAATACAAGCTAAGTATGGACAGTATAATAGCACGTGAAAGGGGGCAATAAAGACATAAAAAAGTTGGCCATGCTATGTTTTTCGAGGTTTTATACATAAATATCTATTTTTTCTACTGGTGTTGTTGTTCTAGCTATTTTTGTTCTCCTCCTGCGATATTTACTACAAAAACCTACTTTCTCTCTGTTTACTTGTGAAAGAGTTGACTTGAACAGTTGACTCTCTCTCTAAGCTGAATCTGATGTAAGACTAGTGAAG
Source organism: Entomobrya multifasciata (assembly GCA_034693345.1). Lineage (NCBI taxonomy): Eukaryota > Metazoa > Arthropoda > Collembola > Entomobryomorpha > Entomobryidae > Entomobrya > Entomobrya multifasciata. The sequence goes on from JAQFXM010001906.1 coordinate 13,800, forward strand.
TGGATTCCATCCACCATCACCATCACCCAAAAGCATATAATGTTTTTAGAGGGCCAGTGTGTAAAAGCAACAGCAAGTAAATGTGTTAGAGTGAGAGAGAGAAAGGGAGAAGACGAGAAACAAGGAAAATTTACTGAGGGCTGAATTTGAAAAAGTACTTTATGACTTTGGAGGCTGCTGCTGCTGTTGTTTTCCACAAGGCAAAATGCTTTCTCTTCTGCTGCACTACACAGAAACACATTTTACCATTTTATGTGTTGTGTTTTGTGTGGGGTTTTCAAAGGAATCGCATGCAAGATCATAGAAAAGTACAGAAGTAGTCGGTAGGGATGATCATACTGATAATACTCTCTGGTTTTGAGTGTTTATAGCTTATATACATTATTTTTTGGATGTCGCATCTTTTTTTTCTAGACTTGTTTTTAGGCTTTTGGCTTATGTATGATGTATTCAGGAAGTGTAGTTTGTATTTACTTTTGTTGCATTGCAAGCACAAAATCATAAAGGAAATGAAGTAAAAGTACGATATACCAAATTATGTTAGAAAGTAGTAGACAAGGAGAGAAAACTCTTTCTGACAGACACATAATGTCTGGGTTGAAACTGCGTAGGTTCCATTTGGAAGATGATGATGATGAGGATGATACACATACTATGTTGCTCTTTTGAAATTCATCGAATAAAATAGTAAAGTTATGTGTTGTTGAATTGTAGAGTAGTTGTTTGGTTGGATGGTGGTTGATATGCTTTTAGTTGTGGGAATGTTAAGGGAAAAGAAGATACTACACTAAACATATTTTCTATTTTGACGTTCTTGCTTACATAAAAAATGCTACAGAAGAATGGTAAAATAACAACAAGGAAAAGGGAGTGAGTAGTGAGTGTCTGCGTTTATTCTGTGTATCTTTAGAAGAAAAGTGGTATTTTCCTTTGTGCTATTTTATATGATTACGCAATCATGTTTTGTGTACCACTCTGAACCGCAAAAAAACAGGAAAAGGAATGGTAAAGAAACAAAATATGTTTTAGACAAAATAACAGCAAATTTCGCAACTTTTAATTGTCTTTAAATATCTTGAGAAATTTACAAAAATTTCCTCATATTTTATTTTGCACTTATGTACATTGCGCATAAAAATACTCCGATTTACATAATAATGAGAAAATAAGCAACCTGTTTTTGTTTTCCAAGTTTTGCAAGAGATTTCACCGGAAAAGTAAATATTAAGTAATTGGGCATAATTTTAAATTGCAGGTAGTGCCAAATGAGATTTAAGTGCTATTGGAACTGATCGAAAAGTTCTTGTTGTCATAGAGATTGCTGTTGTATAAGAATACTATTATATGTAACTGTAGTGATCTAACAACATCAACAAACCTAAATGGTGTATAATTTTTTGCCTGGAGGTGGTGCTCTTCCTCATATGTTTGTTTAGTTTTAATACCAACTCCAAGACAAACAGAAACGCAGGTTGCAACTGCAACTGTGGTGGTGTTGCAATAACATGTATATAACCTTCCTATTTTCCAACACAATACAATAATACTGAAGCTCTTTGTTTATCAAGTTGTTAATGCTTTCAAAACAAATGATTTGCATGACGCTGAGGGCGTTCCTATTCCTTGACGTAAACATGAAAACACCAATTTTGTTCTCTATCTTAAATTAAGTCAACTCCGAATTCCAAGAAGAATGTACTCAAATTAAAATACCAACTTTAGTTAAAACCGACTTGAATTTCTTGATGACAATGATGGCGTATTTACTTGTGTGCATGGATACATTGCACATATGCTACAATATGATAGATTTTTTTCTTCATTTCATTCATTTAATATTTAACTGATGACTGCACAATACTGCTTTGTCGCCATCAATGATCAATAAATACAATCAATTTCTTCTTCTTTTTTTCATCTCTCGTATTTTGTACAGTACTGATTACCATTGAACTTAACTGATTGTAACTGTCTGTCTTCCTTACAAACTACTTGTGTATTTTTTGTCATTTATTTGCACATAGTCCCCTCTTTCCTTCCCCTTTCTCTCTCCTTTTTTTATTTTCTTCTTCTTTTTCTCCTTTCAATCGAAGAGGAAATGGGAAATGGTGGTATCAAGTAACAGGTGATTATTTTCTCCTTTTATTCCTTTTCTTCCTTGTGCTTCTTCCCACTTCGCTTCCGTTGCACTGATAATAATCACGCTGCTTGTTGGTGTGTATGGTATGCTCCCATTGGTGTTCCGGTGTGAATTTGAGTTTTCTCCCTTTTTCTTCTCTCCTCATTCACTGCTTCTCATCCTCATCCCATCCTCTTGATATTGTGTAATAGAAAACGGCAAATCTAGAAAGAAGATGAACAGCAAAAAGAAACAAGATGCTTTACTCCTCTCTTCTTCTTCTTCTTCGCTTGATGATCATAATGATGATGATGATTATACTCCCGTGAGTCTCTACTATATGCCCATATATCTTTTCTGTCGTCTTGATTGCTGTGTTATAGGTACATAAGTTGGATGGATCATGGGGAAGAATAAAAGATTGGAAAGCTTACGAATAAAATATTATATTTATCAGAGTCATGTTCCTCACTTTTTCTCTATAAAACATATAAAGTCTGCCTGATACATCTTGGCTAAAAAGCAGATTGATTTTTCACGGTGATGGTGTTTTCCTCCTTTCCTTTCGCATCCCACCACCACCACCACCACCACCACCCGACCTCTCTACTATCTTATAATCAAGAGGTGGTGAATTGACTGTATACATGATGTGCTGTGCGTGTGTGGATAAATATAATAGAATAATCTTTAGTGTATTTTTACGTTATAATGTTGGAAAAATATATATGGCAATCCATCCATGAATTTTCTCGATCGTCTTCTTCATGTCTACCCAAAAGACTTTATAACTGACTGATCGACTGACGATGAGCTGAGTGAATCTTTCCCGTTTTTTTTCTGTCAACTGTTTGGAAAGTATATCAAGTAATTCAACTGAATAACTCAAACAGATAAACATATATACCTATATGTGTTATACATATTTTAGTATTCAATCTAAAGAGGCAGAAGACATGCATGCGAGCAAAAATGAGAAAGAAAAAGAAAATTGAAAAAAATGCAATTGTGTGAGTCGAACCCGGAAAACTGATGAGATGAGTGAAGAAGTAGTTATTTCGTTTCCGCTTGCACACCATCCCTCTTTGACAAGACAGGAAATGCGTTTGGTTTAGACATACTTTTTTTCGTTACTAAATTTTTTGTTTTTTGATATTGATAACTGGCAGTTTTTTAGTGTTTCCAACTTCTTCTTTTTTATCCACCATCCCCCATGTCTGAAGTACTGACAGTATATAGGTATATACATATATTTGACGATCAGAGTCAAAATGGAAGGACGTGTAAAAGTATTTAGTCTCCTCACGTGCCACAATAAAGTTACCCTTCATTCACATTGTAATCATCCTTCTCCGCACTCACTCAGCATCATTATCATCTTCGCCATTCTCTTTATCTCGTTCATTCGGAAATTGACAGAATTATGTTGCAACAGCACTCGGCTTATTTCTCTCCACAGCTTAAATTCTATCGACACTACTTATTTTTATTACACGCCTTACCAACTCCAATCAGCTATGCAAATGTATACCTAAATACTATACGCACTAAGCTTACATGCTGAAAACAAAACAATATCCAATTTTTAACAGAATTTCCCCCCTCTAATTCAATTACTACTGTAATGGTTTTTTTCTTCATATCATGCGCCCCCGTCATTAACATTGCAATATCCTGAAGTATGTAGATACCTTTGTCTAGCATTTACTCTGTCACATGCACATGCTGTGTATTTCAGAAGCACAAAAATTCGCAATTTGACAAAACATCTTATGTTTCTTCTATCCTATTATGACAAAACGCATCCCCCTGACTACCATGCACCACAATATTCTCAAAACCAATGTCCATATTTTTTCACAGTCTAACTTTTTTTTTGCTCTCTTTTTTGTATTCTTCCCAACTGGAATCGATACAATTTTATCGCATGTTCATGTACCGTTGACAATGCTGTTTTTTGTACTATATATTTTTACTGCATCCAATACAAGCCATGTGCGTTCTCCAAGAAGCTATCATTATTCTTTTTCCTCGAATTGATACTACTCTGGAACTTGATGCCATGTAGCAACAGCAACATAGCTTAGTATATATATCCCACAACAATAACGTTCTCATCGTCATCGTCGTCATCATCCGCAACAACAACTCTGTGAAAATGACAACAACGATGAGAACAATTGGTTTAGTAAATATTTATCTTGTATACACTTGCTCTTTTCTCCTTCCATCCATCCGTTGCTTCTTTTAACTGGTTGTGTGTATGTGGAGGGTTGTTGGTGCTTTTTCTGTTGTTACATTTTCATGCTGTTGTGTATAGTGTGTATATGTACAGTTTTTGCTGGTGATCCCCTTTTCCTTGGAAGAGGGTCAAACTTTCAATGGTACTACTACAACCACGAAATTCCATGCTAGTAAAATGGTTATGAATATAGTCAAAATGTGTGTGCACTTTTAGTCTGCATCATCATCATCATCATTGCCATCATCCACCGCCGCCAACAGCAGCAGCATAATAATGTGTATTATGGAGACTGTCGTGTGCTTTACTTGTATGCTATGTTAATGGTGGTGGTGGTGGTGGCAGTGGTACGGCATGTTTCTAAGCTCACACAGACACACAAAGCATAATATATTTTATCTGGAATAATGGAATGTATGTATTTTTTCTTGGCATGCAACCATCTTTCTCTTTTTCTCCTCCGCCTCCTTTCTTCTCTCAACATCATCATCACGAACATCGTTCTCCTCTGCCTCCTCTCTCTCGTAGTCGTCGTCGTCGTCATTGCCATCGTCATCCACCATAATAAAGTAAATAGAAGCAACAATAATAAAAAGTGAAAATGGTGTTATGTATGTTTTTGCTGCGTCTTCTTGTGTGTCTTGAACATATAAAGTCATGCGATGTTTCTCTCTCTTTCCACCATCAGTAATAATGTACAATGTGCTGTTGCAGTAGTAGAGCCGTCCTCTTTTTTCTCCCTTCTTTTTCTCTTTCCTATAAATATGTATAATATGTGGATATGGAGCCTCACTCACTCTATTTCACTCCAAGAGAGAGAGAGAGAGAGAGATGGAGAGAAAGAGAGAGTTCTTTTGTGACTTGACATTATCCTGCTTCACATTCACTCACATTCTCAAATGCTGCTCTTACCACTACTTCTACTGCAGTTGTAGCTGATGATGATAGTGATGCCAGTGGTGGCGTTGTGTGTATTGTATATTCTCAGTGTATATAAAGTAAAGTATTCTTGGCAATAAAAGTGAAAACGACTGAAGGAAAGAGAGAGAGAGAAGAGACGACGATACAGCAGCAGCGGGAGAAAAAAAGAGAGAAGTGCCGCCACTGCCGCTATTAGAATAATAGCGATACAAACATACAAAAAAAGCTTAACTTTCCCACCACCAACATCCCTATCTTATGACTACTCGTATTGGTAGCGCACTTACTCTATTTATATTTACGTAGATAAATAAAAAAAGAGAAAGTAAAATAGTAAAATGGGTATATTGTGTGCCGTGTGGACATGGACAACGGCGGCATATTTTCACTGTGACGATGATGATAATGATGATAATGGCGAATGCACACAAGAAAATTGTTGAAGAATGAAAGGAGTTTAGTGGTGGTGGTAGTAGTAGTCAGTTGGTTAAAGAACAAGAGGGAGGCGAGGGTGTACAAAAAAATATTTACTTGTATATAAATATAATGCCATGATAATGTGTGACGGTGGAGTGTGTATATCTTTGGAAAAGTAAAGTATTTTCTGTGTGATTTTGTCTGTAGTGTGTGTGTGCGGGTGGTTCGGTGACTGCTGCATACATGCATGCTACAACAAACTGGCAAGTTCACCAGCATTTTCTTGGCCATTAACCGTCAAACGAAAACGATGTTCGGTCCGATGAGCACAGAGATTCTCTCGTCTTCACTAAAACCACCACGATCACAAAAACGGCACGGGTTCCTCCATGCCTCTATAACATCTCTGCTGCTTTTTTTATTTGGATTTTGTTGAAATCCTTTACTTATATTATGCGGGGATAGATACATTCCATGCCTTTTTGGTTGTCACGCTGGATGTCCAGTTTTTTATGGCATAAATAGACACTAGGAGAAGAATAATAAAAAAGAGGAACATTTTCATTTCTCTTCGACATACATTTATTTATAGCTTTAGTCATTTCTGGAAATTGGCGTTGTGAACTGAAACTTGTAGCAAAACGAGAGAACAAGAAACATAAGGAAAAATAGTAATTTACATGAATAAATAAACTTGCATTTCGTTTCCTTTAGATTTTCATATCTTTTTTTTTGGAAGATAGACCTGGTGTGTTGATTAACCTTTGCAACAAAGAGTGTTTGAAGATTTAAAGTTTTTACGACTTCATTAGATACGTCCTTGTCTACCCCGTGATACTATGGATTTTCCATAATAATAATTTCTAAGCATAATCATCGTTCGTGGGTTTTTTGTCTCGTCATTAATATGTACATGCATGGGCGCATTCATCCCAGTTAAGAAATTCATGAATAGTTCGACGTGCTTGAATTCACTCCTTTCCAGTATCGAGCGTTCAATCAAGCCTACCAATTTTTGGGGCGAAAATGAATTCTGCACGCACACACCAGTAGATATACTTGTTATGAAAATAATAACCACCTTTTCTTTTCTGTGTGCACCCTTTCATTACTCTGCTGCAGCTTGGTATTCTTATTACTAATCAAGAAAACGCTGAAAAATATACGTCTATAAAAAGAGTGATAGAAAGGAGAAGAGCGGAAAAGAGTTAATTGGTCCGTAAGTAATAATAATTGTAGTACAGCCATACAAGAGAAACTGGTAGTGACGATGAAGATACGATAGTGGTGGTGAATAGCAGTACAGCAAAGGTAGCAGCTGAAGAGAGAAAAAAATTCATTCCTACAAATCCTACTACGCCGCATCACATTGTTCTTCACCTCCTTTTCTCCAGTAATAATTTTCCATTTCACTCCAGTTGTCTTTTATTCTCCGTGTGCCTTGTTGCTTTGAGAAATTTGAGTAGAGTTGAGATTTAAAGCTGTAGCAAATAAAATGGTTGAGGGAAAGAGATAGTGATGATTACGATGAGGGTGACGAAGTGACATACCACATCATCATCAGCTTCTCCTATTTCCTCAACATCCACACACCTACACACAATGTCACGGAATTAAAACCGGCTTACAGACAATATTTAGTTTAGTCATCGTCTTCGTAGCATCGTCGTCTCTACAAAGATACTGGAAAGCAAGACAAGGTACAAATAATGAACAAGACAGAGAGACACAACGACAAAAGAGAAAAGGAAGGGATGTTTCTCCACGACCATGTTTTGTTGCTGCTGTCGCTGTTCATGATGATCAGATAAAGATCCCATTTTGGTCCAAACTTTTTTTTCTCTTCTCTCTTCACTGCCTTTACACAAAAAAGTAGGGAAAAGGATGCAGAATAGAATAGACTTTTGCATTTGCTTTACCCCGCAATGCTTTGCATAAATTTTTTAAATACTTTGTTTCTTTTCTGTGACGATATGGAGACGGTATGCAAGGAGATCTATGCCTAAAATATATACTAGCTTTACTTTTTTACAACACGCATATATACACACATTATGCACCTATTTGAGTAAAGTTGTACCTACAATCGTCTTCATAGCCCTCTCCTCACCAGAGAGACGAGTACACAGAGAAAAAAGTGTGAGAGGGATGATGACGATGATGATGTAGGAGATCTGATGCACCGGCAACTCAAACAAGAGTCGCATAACAAAAACGAGTTTGGAGTAAAGTTATAAAAGAAGGCTGGCAGTAGAAAAGCAGAAGCATAACACAATCTATAGCTTTAATCTCATTTACTTTGCATGAACAAACAGACAGAGAAAAGGAGGAAAAAAGGAATGAAGATGATGGTATGACACAAGGAAAAGAAAAGGGGTGATGCCTTTCTCTCACTCTCTTCATTTTTCAACTTTCCGTAACGTAACGCAACGTAACATGCATGTTGCAGTGTAGAGTGGGAGTTGTACCCGCAGCATTAAAATCTTACAGATACACAGTTAAACTGATAGGCGCTTCCTTTTGCAATAATAAGCACAGATGAGAATTCCTCTCCATTTCTTCTGCTCCTCTCTGCTGCAGTTATCGCTGTGGAAGCATTCAGGATATAAAATTTGTGTGTACCAGTGCCACCATTCATTATTAATCATATCGACAAGATGAGAGAGGAAAACGTGATTTCACGGGATTACATTCAAAGTATCCTGTATTTTATGTGCATTTTCTTTGATCAGGGATGCTGTGTATCTGAAACATTCTCTTTATTGTTAAGGTAAATGTATCCAATGTTTCATTTTCCGCTACTTTCATACATTTCAGGTATGCTGTCACAATATATCAAATGAAAGTTGTAGTAATTTTATTATAAACCAAAGCCAAGCAGACAGGTCTTGTTCTCGTTAAAACAGTTACTATAGTCTTAACTGTTATGTTTTGAGCTAAACTGCAAGTTTAGAAGAAATGACAACGGTGATGTAGGGCTAAAAAATATTATTCCAAGTTCACATGAGTAGTAATAATACAGAACACACAATTGTTCTGGCAACAGTAGGCTTTTCCCTCTTCTTTAGTTCAAACTTTTATCTGTGTTTATTCAGGTGGCAACTTCCGTTTTGTCTGTTCCTCATCACTTGAACACGAGAACTAGCATCAGTATTTTGTGTGCAATAATATACACCCTCACGTCATCATCATCATGTCTGTACCCTATTGTATTTCAAAATGAACGCTATATTAAGAGTATCATGTATATGTAAGCCTAAAACAGTATTATAACACGTATGTATATGTATTTTTAAATTAATAATAATCAACAGCACATATTCACATTGCAAGCAAACTGGTACTTATAATGATGACTACTGAAAGTTGTCGGGCTGTAGAAATGTACCCATTTCCCAGAAAGTTTCCAGCTTTTCACATTTTACAATTTAGTAGCAGCATCGTCATTCACCATTTAAAAACGCAATGAAATGATCAACGCTACTCATTGCATAACATTTCCATAGAGTTTTGCAACTTGAATATTAAACGATATTAAGTCTGCTTATACCCAAAAGACAATGTTAGACAGATATACATTACCTACATAGAAAAAAACACATAAAAGTTTTCACAACATACTTTATAAACAGAGTATCTTTTGTATGCGTTTGTGTAATAAACAAAATGGGAAAATGAATGAATGAAATCTCCGTTTTTATGATGCTCCCCTAAAGTGGCAGCTCATAAAAAAATCTTTCTCCACTACGAAACTTACATAATATGCAAAAAGGCTGGTTGTGTGAGAAGTAGCAAAATAAAAGCATTGCCGGCGACACGACGACAGAAATATTATTATTATGAAAGAAGGATTATGATATGGTATCCCGTTGTTTTTTGCTCAGTTTAGAAATATGGTGATGAGCTTGGTCTTCATCCTAAATCTCATGGTCATCATCACTACTATCATTTCTTTATGAGTGTGTGTGTGTGCATTTTTTGGGCGTTGCTCTCTCTCTCTTTCTCCACAGCTAACTGAAACCACAACAAACGAACTTCTATTTTTCATGTTTCCTCATTCTTCTAAATAGAGAGAAAGTAGTATCCAACCAGCTTAATAATGAACTACACAATTTTCAAATAAAATTCATAACTTCAACTTCATCAAAAGCAGCAGCATCATACACTCACGCGGCACGAGTGGTGGGGGGTTCTTTAGTGGTTGTGGAGGTGGAAAAGGTATATGACAAGGGAGATATGGAAAGAAAGAAGTATATTTCGTAGCTGTGTACACACATAACTATGATATGATGATCATGCTCTTAGCACATTTCTCTCATTTTCTTTGCAACTCCTTTAGGCAGTGTAAACAGCGAAAAGTTGAAAAAGTAAGAGGCAAACAAGCAACACACTTTTCATACATGTTTGTCTGTGTGTGTGTGTGAGCTTGTTGGCATATTTTGTTAAACTTCTCCCATATCCCTGTTTACAAGTTTCATTGTAATTCAGAATAATAACAGTATCAACAATAAGGCTTGTAGCATGTGAAAAAGGTCCGTATGAAAAGCTAGTTAAGTTTAACATACTGAATGGACAGATAATATGTGTAACATTTTTTAAGGTGTGTGTCATGCTATGTATATGATTATGTGAAGAGATGAAAATGATAACGGTGATGTGATGACGAAAACGACGGTACAGTTCCAGTTGAACCAGCAGATAGGATATTTTGATGGCCTGGTAGTAGTTACTGTTGTCATCGTGTTCGTCTAACTCTATTTTTAATAGTCCATTATATTATTAAGTGAGAGCATGTTCTCGCAATATTGTTCCATTTTATATTCATTTGCTTTCTCTAGTAGCTCAGTAAACTGCTTTTGCTCGGTAAACTCCATGAAAATTTTCTTGCAAACATCGCATCGCTGCTTGTATGAGATATTTTTGCTACTGCGTTTAGAGCGTAGCCCAACTACCACTAACATAATTCACGGAGTCAACCAAAAGAGTAAGCTCACTGCTGATATTATTATGAGTCTGCTTCATCCATATTAAATTTAATTAATCAGATCCCAAGGGTGTCACCAAATTAGAAATGCATGTCGACTCTCATACACAATACCTAGCAAATGGTGGTGGTAGCACAAAACTCATACATCCTCCTCCCATATTTTCGTATGCAAAAGTAAACTGTGCATACTACATGGGAATAATTTTTTATGCTAAATGTGTACTCTCTCTTGGAGCATTATGTACGTTTTATTATTGTACATGTAAAGTTTATTTATGGAAAATAGTATGTACATAAAGCAGCACTACATACATATTTATTTAACGTAACAACATGAATATATCATTAGATCAAAGCAATTTCTTCATCTTTCGTGATCATTTCTTTTTTCCCTGTACATAAATATTGAATATTTTAAAATGTGCACAGCATTTTTTCTTTACTTAATATACCAGTGAAGAAAAATATTCATGCCAAATGTTCATGCTTTCTTCACGTTTTTTTCTTCTGATAACAACACATTAGAAATGATTGTCATATTTGACTGTTTTTTGGGTGGAGTTGCAAAACCGGTCACGGTGCCATGACACGTTGTCAAATTGAGAGTAGGGGGAGGCTGCGTGATAGTCACCACCCAGCTGCTTTTTTAGTTCGTTTACTTGGGTGACACGACATTAAGAATGATAAAAACGTGTCCAATTGTTTTATAATATAATAGTTATATATATTTACCATACGTGATATATCAAAGTTTTAAAGTATTCACTTATTACAAAGCAGCTTACCATTCTTATTTTCCCGTTGTTTGTATAATAGCTCGGGAATGAGAATAAAGTCAAGTAGTAAACAAATGCTTAATTGTGACTATCTTGTCAACAGGTTGTCCAGACTTTAGTTTCTCCCACGGACCGCAAATTCATCTTGTAAAGAATATATAAAAACATTACATAGTTGGACTAAATATTTGGCCATTATATTTTCGCTACTGTATAATATCTAGTCTGACAAAGTTTCCATAATGTTATTAGCCCCCGAAAAAATCAACAGTCACAGCAAAGTTTCCTGGTAGCTTCATTTCCCATTGAGTTGCGTGTACTAAAGCATTACCTTTTGTTATTCGCTTTATTATTACTGCTCTGCTAATATTTTGGACATTAAATGCTTTCATTTTCTACCAGCTTTCCCTGCTGTCAGTTGTTATATTTAGCAATAATAACATTTAATAACTGTATAACTACCAAATGATACTCTGACGATTATTATCATAATTCTCAACTCATGCCTACGACACATTGACCAAACATAGTTGAGAGACTCCCCGTGACCTCACATGTCTATGTGAAACTTTTGTCTCTATCATCATCAGTACCATCATGGAAATGATTTATGTGTCGGATGATGATGACGCTGATAATATGGCATGATTCCCAGCAACCACCACCACTACTGCTGCCGGTATCACTGTCATAATATATTGAGCATACACTTGCATGAATTTATGCAAGGGTGGAACTGGCTGGATGATGTTGATGATTGGGAGAGGTTGTTTTTACAGTCAGCCTCCTGAAAAAAGAGAAGAATATGGGGTATGTTACCTCCTCCATATTTTTTCTTCTATTCAATGCATAATTCATTCAAAGTATGAATATCATCATCATCCTCCACCAACTCCTCAATTTCACCATCATCCTCCGTGTTCACGTTTATTACAGTACACGTACAGTATATATAGATAAAAATGTATTGTTTTTATTCTAGCCTACTGTTTTCTCCGTATAAAATATGCAGTACCTCAACAAAAAATATACTGTATGAAGATTATACTGAGGTGGTGGTGGCGGAAAGACTTATTTCCTCGTTCTACGAACGTTTATACCTTTCTCCATGTAAAGTCAAAAAAAATACAAAGAGAAAAAAACTTCTCATGAATTTGAAAAGAGACTCATAGAAAAAAATATTGTTGTTGTTTCTCACCAGCAGAATAAAAAACTATTCAGCAGGATGTACGATATAATGTACAAAGGTATGTTTGTATATCTAGCTATCTAACATTTTTGGGCTTAGATATTCAGTGGGAACGTAAAAATGAAGCTGTAAGACGGGAAAACGATGTGCATTATTGTGGATGGTGATGTGAAATGTCTTACAATAAACATCACATTCACTCACCTCCTCCTCTACATCACCCTCAACTTCATGTGTGGTTATAAAAATGTAAGGAGAAATTTATTTCTGGAAGAATTTTTATTTTTGTTTGTGTAGGCGTTATTTGAGATACATGTTGACCGTTGTCAATGGCAATAATATGGTTGAAGTGAGAGCATTACATTTTTCTAGTGTAAAAATAGAAAAGATTTGGTTATTATGGTAGCACACGCATTATTTAATATTCATGTGGCACGAGAATTTCATAAAAATTTCGTATTACCGTAAAGTATGCATCAGAAAACTGTAAGTATTCTTTTCTTAAGGTTCATATGATAATCCCTATGCATAAATACACTTTGTTTCCTTGGGAAAGCAAATAAATAAAGAAATAAGAAAAAACACACTAGACATAAAGGTACAATAGTTATTATATTTCTTTTTTAGGTAATTTATTTATTGGTGCTCCTGAGAATAATATTTGACGTGAGCAGGTGAGCTAGAATAGAAAAAAAAGAATGAAAATGCATGAAATGAATGAATGGAATATGAAGATCGGGGAAAAAATCTTTGAGAAAAATAAAATCCGCTTAAATACTTATATTTATTTATGGTGCTAGGCTACACAGTATATATTTTTATATTTGTTTTGTGATTGTCTTGAATTCTCAAAAGCTGAATCACAGTTTTCTTTTGAGGAGGTACACATCTGCTACTGCATAGCCGTCAGTTCATTGTACTCAAATGCATTTTTTTTTTACTTTTTGTAAAAAGGCTTTACCTAGTGGCATGACATGGTTGGTATGGATTATAACTTTTATTCTAGTTCAACGTGTGTGTGCACACTTATGAGACTACTTTACTTTTGTTGAAGCTTTCTCTAATAGTAATATTGTGAGGCAAAGGCAATTCTATTCTTAATGATTAGTACTCGTTTGGTTCGTGTATAGATTTCGGATCAGTTGGCTTGGGGATTTGTGGTGGATGATGGTTCAATAAAAACCGAAGATAGGGCAAATTTCTAGAAAACGGGCATTGATATGACAATAGCAAACTATTTCGAATCATTTTACCTGTAGATTGTATTATGTTGCATTGTATTGTAATGTTCCTTAAAAAAGTGTAATCTCCTATTTTGTTGTACCAAGACACAAGTAAAAGGTAAAGACGAAGGAAATGGGGAAAAAATGTGTGCGTGATCAAGATGATAATTGGAACGTGTTGGAAAAGGAAGAAAGAAAGTTGTAATTTTTTATATTTTACGAAAACCTTTTACTTTTATGCATTTTAACCTATAATAACGATCTAACTGTTTAATTGCACTAAGAACGATGATTAGAAAAAATTGTTGGTTAGTTTTTTAAAACTACATTTCATTAAAGAACAAAATGTTATATCGTTCAATGTAACTGCAATCACTGGTGAATTGGTTTTTAACCAGTATACATACAATTACAGCTTCAACAACGCTATTGTCAACTTTAACGAGAAGGGTGTAAACCCTTAGTGATAACTACCGACAGTTTGAAACGAGAAGGGTGTAAACCCTGATAACTAA
>JAQFXM010001907.1:0-28183 GCA_034693345.1 Entomobrya multifasciata
GACTTTTTGGTCCCGTACCCCCCATTCGTAGAAAGTTTCAGTAAAATCCTGAAACTTAATAAACTAACAAATACTCACCCGAAAAGCTTGAGCAGTTTTTCAAAAAGATATCTAGTTAATTTACAGTTATCATTTGTCAATATACCTACCTATAAGACAAAACGAAGTATTTTTTAAACAATACCTGGAAATGCAAGTATAACAGTAACGAATTGCATTTTTGTGCAAATCAATATCATTAATTTAAAATCAGAATTAGGATTTTAACTACTTTTAAACAGCGACTTATGTTTGTACTATAACATGTTTAAGAATAAGATAGCGTTTTTATAGTATCAGTCAACACTTAAATTTTAACGTTAGCATTATATTGACAATTTTTTCAAATCATCATATTTACGAATATAACTTTGTCGAGAAATACAAACGTAAAACATTTAAGGATCAAAAAGTTTACCCACCCTTAATAAATTGATAGCATAGATGTTATAATACCTAAATATGTAATGCTTACGCCATAAGCAGAGTGCATTGCATTTTCTCATTTTTGTGAGCATTCAGGCTGTTTTCATAGCTTCTCATCTTTTCTGATCACCCAAACTTTTTCTACTGCAGCTGCGATGTAAAGCTCTTCATGAAGTCAGTCCATCGTCTGGTTCTGGTTGGACAGGCCAGGGACAAAGAAACTCCTCACTGGGTCTGTGCAGAATTTTTTTAATACAATAACATTATATACAACTCTTACATAGTATATTTTAACTGAATGTTATATTTGTATTATTATAAAAATAAGTGATACTTAAAACACTTCTTCTTCTCTACTTTATCATCATCACCATGTAAAATAGTTTAATTAATATTTTGATCAACTCATCATAATCACTCATTATCAAAGTTGAACTGGACAGTGTCACATCACATCAAAAAAAGAGTGTGAACGTTATACATACAAACAACATACATATTACATATATACAATGCACATAAGTATCACAACAAAAAGTATGATTTTTGTATTCCTTCAAAAATAAGCATAATTACAAAATTGATACATTTTATTACAAAGACATTTTGTTGTCATCGTCGTATAATTTTTTGTGAAATAAGAGACTTTTACGAAACGCACGTATTTTTACGAAATACATTTATATATATTTGAATATTTCAACCTGAATAAGTTTAAGTGATTAGTAAGTTTCACATCACTGAGATAACTAAAGTAAAACCGGAAGTGACACTAGAGTTTTTGTTCCTGTTAATCGTAAAGCTTGCTGGATAGTTAGATTTTCGTTAGTTTTTGTCCATTTTCACAAGCACAAGAAAATCGCTTGGTCCAATTTAGTATAGCGCAGCGTGTCGTTATGCTAATCGCCAAAAACGTTTTCTGAACTGAATTTAATCTTCAGTTTTTTTATTGAGTTGACATTGGATAAAACATGACAGTTTGTAAAATTGACTGATTGTGTGCAAAACTTGTGAACAGGGAACAAGAACATACACTTTACAAAAAGGAAGTAGACTTTGTTTGAAAATTCTCCAGTGATGCCGCTAATTCACTGGTGTTTCCATACTGAGAAAGGGGGAAGGGATTGTCGTTGCTAAGCAACTTCGTGAAAATTACGTAAAAGTGAGAAAGTTTTTTTTTGCTTTCCTTTCTTTTCTTACCATCAACCAAAATCAAACCGTTTTATATTTTCTTGCAAATCCCATTTATTATTTTATAACATGTGATAAGAGTTAGCAAAAATCTGCCAGTTTTTTAGTAAAATAAGAAGGTTTTCCAATTTACAAAGTGATACAAAGTCAAATTGAAGAAATACATGAAATTCAACAAAAAGAAAGTGAGAATTTTTTGATTTTCGACAAGTCTGCTGTCTACTTTTTTGCAATCAACGCAACGAAATCATCGTCGTCGTGTCTACAATTTTGTTTGTAACCCTACCTGGAAAACTGGAGAAGCTAGAAAGATGTCGGAGCAAATAGGGGATTATGAATACAACTCCAAGGACCTTATAGGTCATGGAGCCTTCGCGGTAGTATTCAAAGGAAGGAACAAAAAGGTAAAAAAAAATCAAATTATCTTTTTTAACTTAATTAACTAATCGATAGGTAGACCGACATGGCCAATAAAAACTAAATTGACAAAAAAGGCCGATAACCTTTCCTCTTTTTAAAGAACGTTAGAATAAAAGCCGAAGGTCACATATTGTTGAGTCGACGTCGACTGTTTCATATTTTGTGATACAAGATCCGTGTTCAAAACAAAGACAAGATAGCTGATAGCTGACAATAAAAAAACCAAGTTTAAGAAGAGATAAGTAGATTTGCTCAAAGGCATACCTCACGTTAATCATATCAGAAGAAATCAGACTCACTCAGAGAATGCTTTTCTATAATGGCATGAGATCATCTTCATCATAATCATGTAATTTCATCCCAGGCCTTTTGTTTATACTTTAGTGTATGTTACACGCATCCTTTGTAATGTTTTTCGTTGTTGCATATTATCTGTATCGGGTTCTCTTATGGCAGTTTTATGACTTGTTTTTGTTTTTAAACGAGCATATTTTTTTCTTATATCTTTCCAGTCCCATTCATGAAATCAAGTGTATTGTTTATACGCACGTTACAATAATATTAAATTACTATTTGCGTTTGAAATGATATCAGTTTCATTCTATAAATTCACATTATCAGCTTTCCCGTATGAATATATTTAACTTAAATACACAATAGAAGTACAAAAAAATAGCATGATTTCGAAAGAAGGAAATGTTAAATATAGTAGAAAAATATGTAATCAATTCTTTATAAATTGTCATTGAGCTTTTTATAAACAAAACGTAAAAACAAGTGATCGGAAAATGCCTATTGTACTTTAGCCTGGTGATGATGCATTTTTTTGGACATTTTTCGTCTTGTCCTATCAAGTAAATATCGAGAGAAAACACATGTGTGTGGGCAAATTGCCAAACAAAGTGAACAATACTAATTGTAAGTAGAATTCAAACACAACCAAAAGACTAGAAGGATCAGTATCAACATAACTCAACTTACTACACGCAGTACTCTCAAGATGTAATAATAACTAACACATTAAGAAAAAAGAAACAGACTACAAACCGCAGTTCTAAATCGACTTATTATAAGTTAACTGCAAACGCTGATGATGAGCAGATTTATAATGTGTAGTGAGCTATATGTTTCTATTTCATTAGGTTTTGCTTGCTACGTAAAGATCTTACCATTTGCCAATGATGATCGTTAAGATGATGACGATGATCAAGTATCTTGTAATATTTATTTACATTTTTACATCACACACAAAAACATTACCCAAATACACATGCTTAAAAATGTGTGCACAAGTGTACTTCATTTTTACATCTCTTCTTAAATATATTATGCTCTCATCTTTTTTTCACGTTGGGTTTTACACTTCATTAAACAGTGCAACACATAAGGCAGTCAGCAACAAACTTGATTGGATGATATGAGGAATGTTTGGGATTTAAAAATATATAAAAAACTGCATGCGTTGTAGTAACACATACTAAAATAGATATATGTGCATGTGTACAAAATGTGTTAAATCTTGTTCTATCCATCTGAGAAGATAAAAACTAAATATTAAAAAAATAAGTTTAATGAAAGCTTTTTTCTGGGTGTTTTTGTACACATGCGGGAAATTTCACGTCATTCATCATCGTCCCTCGGAGGATGATTTCACTTTATGATTATGGCATGGTAAATAACTAAATTTTTGATCATTGATCATGATGATCTTGTCTTTTTTTACCTCTGTCTTGTTTTTGTTGTCACATTTTAAGCTGTTGAGAATCAACAATACAATCATAATTGAATTTTGCATGTTGTTTTTTTTTCGTTCTAAAATTTTACAACGACGAATGAACATAATATTGAATATTATTAGCACACAACTCTCTCTGCATCGTCAACAAATAACAGTAATGTTTTAATGGAAATGGAACCGTCCATGGATTTCGTTACACTTGTATTAGCACAGTAATCACGAAAGTGGCAATGACTTTATTTCTTCAATTTTTTTTGCATACGCTGCGCTGTTGTGTGAGTGGGAAACATTTGGGATATTGGAAATGGTTTTTTATTATCATTGTATACTCTTTTCGTGTATGATCTGTCGCTATTCATCTAATATGTTATATCCGCATAATTAACTTGGCTATAAATATATATACATAAGGTGAAAATTCACTTTAAAATCAATTTTAATAGAAGGGATGGATGATATGATAATGACTGTAATAATAATCATCAGATCGTTCACTCATGGTGAATGCAACATGCTTGCAAATATTTATTGTTATGATGCTACTTTTTATATACGTACAAATATTTGCATACAATTAAACATACCAACCAACAATGATCTAAAAATGTACTAAAATGCTGTTCATGGTTAAATATTATTGTTATTGTTTTTAATGTGAATTTGTACTTTGATCACCATCTCATCTCATCAATTTTGCTGGCGTCAATGTTTTTGGTTGGTAGATCACGGGTGGATGAAGATGAAGATAAGCACTTTATTAATCAGTAGTTATGTAGGCATGTGCGTAAGTAGCGGTCAGATCAGGTGAGCCGTGAGCCGCTAACTTAGGGAACTGATAAATAACAAAAACAAAGTTAGACATTCATCAGACAAGGCACACTAATCAATAGATCAATTACATATTTTACAACAATTACTTTTATAGCAAGTACTCACGCCAGCAAAAGAGTAAGAAAAAACGTGGATGAGTCATATCCTTTTGTTCATTGATAAAATTTACGCATGTGTGAATTTCTCAATTCTCTGCCTGTCTGGCATGCATGGTATATTGTTGCCGAAGCGCTTGGTTTTTTAAAGTCTTCTTCTAAAAATTAAGATATCAGTTTTTATACCTTATTCGATGCTATTTTTATGGCTTACCAATTTAAAATTTTGGAATTGATTTATTTTATTTCCCTTTCAAACGTCACTTTTTACTTTTTTATGTGTGTGGGCCATCATTTTAAATATGCTATTATCTTAGAGTGTTATATAATATATTATCTAGCTGTGGGTTGGCTGGTGTTGATTTTCACTTGAGATTTTCTTGGGTTTTTGAGGACTCATAAAAACTTACATAATTAAAAACGTATGCAAATGTCTCGCTCTGTCTCGATTTTTTTTACCAAATGTTTCACCATGAACCTTTTCAGCCTTGAATTGGCTTGCCATCAAATTATGTCTCGGTTCGCTCACTCTTTTACAGTCATAACGTATGTCGTACTGTCGTTGTATTACTTGCACAGAACAGATATTATACTATTTTTTTACAACTAAAAAGTTTTGAACATGGTTATTATTAAAAATATAGCCATCTGAATGGCAATAATAATATTCATTATTAAGTAGCACGCTTACAGACATTATTTATTGGCATCATCTTTTAGCACCAACAGTAATTCAATATAGGTATGTATTTTTTGCTCATTGCTGTGCCGCGTCTCCCCACCATCACGCCAAATGTTTAAGGCTGATGTTTTTTAAACAAGAGATCATGGTGATGAAGATATAAATGCAGTTTTGTAGGTTTTCGACGGATGCTGTTGAAGAAGGTGGAAGGGTGGGAGAATACGTTCCCTAAAGTCTAGACTTATTTTTATGTACATACCAGCTTCTCAAACAAATTACATAAAAATGGTAAAAAATACTTCAATTAACTTCTGTTGTAAAAATACAAGTCTTTTGTGAATGTGAACATCTGCATCTCCTTTTTGTGAGTAGACATGATGGCACATGGCACATGTGCATATTTTACTTTTCTTATCTTCATTACAATGCAAGCATCATGATGATCCTCAATCCTCATCAGGACTCTCTGGATTGAAAAATTCAGTTGAACAGAAAATTGCTTGGCTACAATGTTGCTTGTTCGTCATTATTAAAAAGAAACCTATAAAGTTGACTTCCATATTTTTTAAGTTTTACTGCAGGGCACTTGACAAAATGAAAATAAACGTTTGTACACTTTAATTTCTTTCGTAATTGATTTACTTAATGTAATGTAAGTGGAGTAGCTCACGTAAGTTCTACCGCTTCTCCTGGAATGAGGTTAAAAGTCAAGCATTAATTTGCATTTAGATTTGCGCATCTGTATATGATGTCAACTCTTAAACTATGTATAGCATATTACTTACATCAGTAAAAAATGCGTAGTTTTTTCTTCATTTTTTAAGGAGTTGTGCATTTTTATAAAGGTAAAATCTATTTGTGCTATTCTTGGAGAACGCTAAATAAATGGGATCATCTCATAATCTCATGTCTTAATCAAGCCGTCATTTCATTCTCGGAATGCTTGATACTTAATACTTCATACACATTTTATCAGATAACCGATTATTTCGAGATTTGTGTACTTAAAAATATTCCAGGTAAAATGTATATGACACACATTTTAAGTTGTACATGTAAATATGTAAGCAAAGTATTGCGCAAACACGTAAAACTAGAGGAAGCTTGCAATAAAAGTGATGATAAATGTAAAACGTTTTTTTTTGTTTGACACTGATTAATTCAGAAGTAAACGTCTGCGTAATTTGTTAATAGAAAATGAAATTATTTTCAGACAACGTCTGCCATTGACGTCCGTTTGAATGATTTCGAGTTCATCATCAATCATCAAATATGTTGAAATTTCTGAAAATTTGAAAAAAAAGATTGAGAGCAGGCTTTAACCTCAACGTAGAAAAAAATTCAAATCAAAACATTGCACATTGTGTATACATTAAATGATTTTTGAAAATGATTAATGTATGCTCCCGCATTAGTTTGCATTTTCTGATGAAATCTTCCAAGGAACTGTCGTTTGGTCGATTTAATATAATGAGTCAACTAACAATAATGAATGTTTGGATTTATGTGTTTGTCGTTTTTTCCTTGCATTGTTTGTCGTTTGTATATTTACGTCAGTGGGCACAAAAATATAATACCACGACTTTACAATGTGATAAAATACGTTAAAACGTAAGTAGTGGCAAAAACGATGATGATTGCTGATATAGTTTTCTTATCACTTTTGGCTTAATAAAGTAAAATGGCTGGTTTATGAGCAATTTTTTGTGGTATTATCGTCATGCCATGCTTGGATTTTCAGCGTTGTCACCTCACAATTAGCTGCACATAGCTTAGCTTAAAAGAGTAAACTCAATTTTCCCTTTGCTATCAGAGAACAGCTATAAAATGACTCATTCTTGTTTTTGTGATCAATTCACAACGAAGCGTATACATTACACTTACAAATAATACAATATGTTGACATTTGTCTAATTTGTTAGAGGTATTCATTCTAATGATCTGATTACCACTACCGCCAAAATGTTTGTGTAAATCAAGCAAAAAAATAAGGTTAACTCTTTTGTTTGATATTCCGGTTACATTTGTAAAGTAATGGGTTGTAATCAGTCAATTTCATGCACACTCGCCAGCAGTAAATTGTAAATTATTCATTCAAAGAGTTGGCGATGAGGTTGTGTGTGTACATTTTTTTGTAACGTCTCTTTTATAAATTCGGCATCAGCATGAACAACGAAAGTAAGTAAGTAAAATGCCAATTATTTAAGTGATATGTATTTATTTCTTCAATATAAATTTCCTCTCTGAAAACGTCAGCAATTGTGACAAAAAAAAATCCAAATTATTTTAATATCATTGCTCACACACACTAACACGTGCGCAAATAAAATTGTACACTTTTGGGAAATTCATTCACGATGATCAGCTAAATAATTTACTCTATCTCTGCTTGTCTTTTTTCCAACAAATCATTACTATTCATGCAAAAAAAACTTGCTGTTTATTGCAAATAAAAGTAAACCAAATAAAAGTGAATTGTTTGGTTACCATCATTTTTTGCAAGGGAAAGTAAATGCACAAAAAGGATGCTCACACAGCTTAGCTTGTAAATTGTAATTAATATTATTACTGTAGCGCAGTTGTCAGTACATTTCATTTTATTTATCTGCTTGCATACCACTTACTTAACTTGATATTCTCAGAGATAAAAGACAACAACAACACGTGCTTCTCTGGTTGTTGAATTGTTGGTTCAAACATTACGTTATGTGCAAGGGAAGACATAAATGTTATGTATTTATACTCAATTGACACTTTCATCTTTACATTTTCCGCAAAGACCACAATGTACTTGGTATATCAGCACAGCAATGCAGCACAACAGCTACCGTTGATCATTAATTTTCGCCATCATAATCATTCTTATATCATCTAATGCAATTTTCGAACTCTTCAAAAGAATCACGTGATCAGTAAAAAAATGAGAATGCATGTGGAGAGCAATGTGCCTTATTCTTATTACCCACATGCTTTCCTATCAGATTAATAACGACACTTGTCAAACCTTAAAACAGCATTGTATTTTTTCTCTAGTATTTACTATATTAGTACTTATTATAATAGTTACAATTAATAACGTACCATGATGCTGTACTTTTGTACTAACATAGTTTCATATAAATAATGATTATCTTTGCATCGTGTTCTATATACTGTGGTCCTGCTGCTACTCATTCAAATTGCTATGGCAAATGAGTGTCCTCTCTATCATGTCATGTCACTTTTCTAACAATTACAATTTAGCAGTGTATTCATCTAGAAAATTACTTCGTGCTCTACAAAGCAATAGTAAGAATATTGTACCACAAAATTTCAAAGTTCAGAAGAATACTTCTATTAAACTAATGATAATGCTGTTTTTAAAAAGAAAAAGGGCAGTGAAAATTCGTGCCGAGTATTTCTCTCATTCATGCATATTTTTTGCGCTACAAATATACTTATCTTTATCATATGGCACTATGGCACACGATGACTATATCACGTCTGTGGACTTTCAAGTATTTCATTATTCGTCAAAACAGTAGTCTCGAATTGACATTTCGGGGAAAATCAAGTTGAAACCTACAGTAAAAATTAGTAGGTCTGTACTGTGGTCATTGGTTATCTTATCTTCCTCATAATTAAGGAACGTATGTATACGCTTTGAAGCAGTTTGTATAATCACAGTCATTATATAAAATGAAAGAATGGTAATGTTGACGACCGCTGATTTTTCTTTTGTTACATTGAAATAAACTTTAATTTTAATAGTTTTTAAAGAAATCCCTTAGTATCTTGGTAACTACTACTTGAGGTTGATTTGATCAAGGAAAAATTACCGTTTCTCCTCAAGTCAACCAAAATACATTTTTGTACTTCGTACCGTTTTCAAAGTAAGTGTCACGCTTGGCCTACCTACTGCTGACGCTGACCACTTTGTAAAAACTGAGATCACTTCTTATTATGATGATGATGGATTGATGATATGTGCAGCGAACTAATGACTAAAAAAATTATATTGCAGTGTCATGTTTGTTCCGTTATCAAAGCAGAAAAGTGTATGCATACATGTGACATGTGCATGATTTTTTTGGTGTGGTCACTACTCACTGCTATGCTAGTTCCGTTGTTGACGGAATACAGGTACCATTTCTGTGCAAAAAAATCTGTACATTTGCAAATAATTTCATCTTAAAGTTCTGATGTTGTATGCATACATGAGGTATATGCAAGCTAGATGGCCAATTACTAAATTACATTTTTCGAATAATGGCAAATGAGATTTTTTCACACCTGTGGTGTGATGACGCTAATCACGGCAAACAGTTTGCTTGTAATTTTGAGGAAAACAAAAGAACATTTGAAGAAACTTCATTCTTCTCATTTTTGTCAGTCATTCATAATGTCAATTGAACTAGTCGTAATAAAACATTCTTCATCCTTTTCAATTTATTACTCATATCCCAAGTAAAATGGTGGTGTGATTGGTAGAAAAATAATACGAGAATTATGAACTGTAAACAAAATATTTTGATTTTTGCAAAAAATATATCAAAAACAACAAAATTAAAACGTTATTTTTCTGTCATAAATAACATACCATAACTACATGCATGATACATATAGCACTATGATGATGATTACTTGTGACAGCACATGGTTTGGTGTTGATACACATATTATTGATGGTGATAGTGATAATGACCGTACAATATTTTACTTTGTGTCGTGAGACCGTGACGATGACTTTGATGAATGGGATTATCATTGCAAAAAATACATACCTAAAGATTTATTGTGTATCATGGTCCTTTCTATTCTCATTCATTACTAACTCAAATGTTACTTTTTGCCAAAAAAAATCCCAGGGTTTTGAAAACTTTGATAGGATGGGTGTCATGATCACAGCCAAAATCCAATAGCATCACATATTTTCTACACAATATCATTTTTTGTGCATGTATATCCATCATAATCTCTGTACCAAAAGCACGTCCATCCAATTCACCAGGCAGGTGTCTTATCAATATCATATTCACATTTTAACGGCTTTGTATAGGAAACATGATACATAATGATATTGTGGTTGCTTGAACACGTTGACCGCTAGAATAAAGTGTCATGTGTTTTATTGCAAATCAGATTAATTACATTTTTAAAAGTTACGAAATTTTATTTTGATGACCACCAGTCAAAGATCGTCATAATTATTTTTCCATCATTCGATATGTTCTGAGTATAGTATATCATATCAGCAATCAAATTATCAGGAAAATATTTGTTATATGTAAGCAAAACGTGATACTTATAGAATATTATTTTCATTTTTTGCAAAAAATTGTGGTACTAAAACCCGTTGCTTCTACTTTTCACCCGTTTTGCTGTAATCAAATCAAGTCCAGTATGAAACATTAACCAAACGAAAAACAAAGATGTATTTATGACGATGAAAATATACCGTATAACTATTTCAAATCATTTTATACATCATTTCATCCTCACGTCCCCACTCAACGTTTGGCTCTCAGGTTTGATTCAACTTCGCATATTGTCTGAGAGCAAGTTCCATTTAATTCATACATAAGTATCATATTTATTCATCATCATACTTTATGGAACTGTATTGGCATATGGTGTACCAACCAGCAGTACGGTGAACTCACATTCAAACTTTTTTAATCCATGTTGCATGAGGAAACCCGGTGATGATTACGCTTAGCTTACAACATTCTATCATGTTTTCTATCTAACTGTCTTCTGTCTATCAACTTTATTTACGTGTTTTTCCTCTGTTTGTTCCGTAAAAGTCGAACAGTACAAATCCAATAATAAAACATATTTATACTTTACATACATGTACATCATTATGCATGCATTCTTCAAAACATTTTTAGCGAGCAAGACAATCTGGCGTCGTGACTGTTTCAGCCGGCCATAGGCCATCGCTATTATTATCATCATCATCATTGTTAAGCCGATGCATTAAAGGTAGCAATATAAATATAAATGATCCCCAAAAAATGTTCAACACTTTGTAGTTTGTAGTCATGTTCGTCCATTAGTTACAATACATATATGATAGAGTTTATAGGTGATGTAGTGAGATGATATGATGAAAAGGATTATATAGCACACATGTTTTATTTCTGTTGTTCATTTGGTAGCAAATGTAATGCGTGTTCAGTTGAGAGCAGTTCAATCCACCACACAGCTAAACAAAGTAGAAAAAAGGTTAAAGTTACAATTATTATGGCAGTAGTGGAGAGAGCCTTTATACTATGTATGCGATGTAAACATGAAAAAAATATTATGGTGAATTGGATTATAGATTTTAGCCATTTAGCAGAGCAGCAGTAGCAGTTGTGTTAGTAGTAATACACACATAAAAGAGTTATTGAAAAGAGTTGGAAAAAAAGAAAGAAAAGAGCACACATACGAAACTATTATATAGGCTTTCGGTTCTTTTCTACATGTTGTTATTATGTTGCGTGTTCACCACCATACAACCAGCATATTATAATCTATTACTTGAGGAAGCGAAAAGTTTGTTCACCTTTTTATCTACTACTACTACCATGATGACTATTTGAGCTATTTGCCTCTCATCATTCGTCATATCACCATCATCATCATCACGGCCACTTCACTTTGTTGTGTTTTTGCATTTGAACTTCTGCGTTGTTGTTATTGGTATGAATATTATTGCTGATTGACTACATATCTATTAAATTTGCATTCATGGCTATTATGGCCGGTCAAATAAATATAGTAGAAAAGTTAACTGAAGATGTAAGAAATAAAAATATTTATTGCTATTTAATATTCATTTATGTCGCAATAATTAACAGTGATGGCATGGTGCACAAAGTAGTTAAATATATTTTGTAGCAATGGAGCTGTTTTGATGATGTGTTGGAATTTTCTATTCATATTCCACATCATCAAACGTTTGCTAATGTTTGAAACATGACGCGTGCCATATTGACAGAAAAGCATTGACATTTAGATAGACTTTTGGAGGAACGCCGGCAGTAAAATGTAATTGAAGAAGCGATTCCAAATTAATTACATGTCTGTTTGTTAGCTTGTCAAATTACACGTGGAGAGAGACATCCAATGAAAAATGAATGCATTCAAATAGGGCAAAGCGTAACCTAAGGAAAATGTTCTATTTCTAGTAAAATTACACTTTGTAGAAGAAACCAGTGACTTTACTTTGCGAAACGCTACTTGACTTTAGGTTATGTTGCACGGAATACAATAGCAGCTATCGGTGAAATTCTGCTACCTTTTTGTTGTCATGTCATAAAGCAGCAGCGCTGCTGACTGCATTTTTCCTCTCCATGAAATTTTTAGTAACGCTTTTTCGTTCTGAATACATTTGGTATCATGGATGTTTTATAGTACACATTTCTGTATGCATAATCCATTTCCACTTTTCTCCGAGTTTCTTTCGGGCATGGAACTATGGAACAAACGACGTAACGATGCCAATGTACTCCAGCTAAACTGGCCTTGTGGTTGGTATGTTCAGGCATGCGAGTGTCGCTGTGGTGTGGTGGTGGTATACATCGTATCGTAATATCAGTAATTATTATGTTGAAAGAGGTCCAACATTATTACTTGAACACGCGGAAGGAGTGGTGGTTTATTTCACATGTCGAAAGAGTAATCACCTACGTTCTGTTTCTTGTGTGCTTCCAGGCAACCCGAAGAAACGAACTAGTACATTTACAGTTTTCTCTTTTGACACAGCATTATAACTTGACACATTTATTTTTAGGGAATTACATTTGGAGCTTTCACTTCTTAAATAAAATTGTTTGGTTAGCTCATGTCAAGTCAGGCGGCTAAATTGTTATAGAAATAAACCCTTTTGCAGTTTACAAAAAGTATAAAAGCAAGTAATAAAGTTCCGCTTGATTTGCTGCATTAAATTATATTTTGGTAAAATGATCATCTCCAATTCAGTGTGAAAAGCAATATAGATTTTATGAATAGGTCAAAAATGTAAAAACAGGAGACATAGTTTGTTTTAAAAAATTGAAGATAGTCTGATGTTTTGATGAAGATCAGTCATGATGATGATGATCATGATCATTTGATCACGTTAATGATCTTTAGGCTTTTTATTGCCCTGCTTTCTGAAAAAATATATTATGCGTATTTTGATTTGATGTTTAAAAAAAGTTTATATTAGTGTGAATAGACCGACATTTTGTATGACGAATCAACAAAGTATATCTAATCGATGATGATGATGATGAGAAAGAGGATGTGAAGCATTACAGTGTGTAGCGTAGTGTACTTACCTGTTGTGATGCACTCGTGTACATATAATAATACCATAACCTACATTATTAACATCATTATTGCAAGTGAAACAAAATTTAAAGTACTTCCATCTCCGGTGTAATCATTATAATAATCATGGCGTGCAATGCAATCATTGCTGTATCAAAAACTTAACCACCAAAAGTCAAAGTCAAAAGATCATGTTTGCGTTTGCTTTGCTCACTAAACTTGGCGTTGCCGCAAGCAACAAAGCAACTAGGCCTGTAAGCGTATTTATCGTTTTGCAATTTTTTTTACAATGGAACTTTATTTTCTTTGCATAAAAAAATGTTGCGAGTGATGTCTGATGACCGACAATGTTTTTGTTGGTATGGATATGATTTTTTTTAAAAGTTTACAACTTAAAGGAAATTTTAAAATTAAAGTTGGAAGTAGGTTTCAAGTTAAATTAACAGATAAGTTGTACACGTGGCTAGGATTATGGTGATAAAATAATTTGAATTGAAACTTCTGAAAATCCAAAAACAAAAACATTAAGGGAAAATTCATTTTTACAAAAAATAGTAAGTTCCGCAGTTAATTAACTAACGATTAATTTATTATTATGCTAGAGATATCATCAGTATTAGTATGCGCCATTTATTACAAAGCCGTTTTAAAGTGAAAGTCAATGGGATTTTTTCTCCTTAATAATTAGTTCTAAAAGAAATAAAATTCATAAAAAATAGGTAATTGGATAGAAGTTACGCAATTTAGCTGACTAAATTTCATGTTACGTATTTAAATAGCTACATAAATACATTTTTATAGCAAAACTAATCACACAGCTTAAGTATCACGTGATATTTTTATGTGTAAATTAGCAAAAAAAGTACAAGTACATCAAGGATGCGTTTTTTACACGATGGTAGGAAAAAGACTTGTTTTAAAAAGTCTTTAAACTTTCAATTACGCAAATTATACAAAAACACACATAACAGATAATTATACAAACTATAAAATCAAATAAAAACTATGCGTTTTATACTTAACACACATTCTAAAGCAGCAATTAAGAAAAGTTTAATAGTTATGTTTAGTATTTTTTGAGCTCTTCACATAACATACATGTACATTAGCTCTCGCACAAATATAACAGCTACTCCATCGTCATCGTCAGCTATTTTATATACATGCATAATATTTATTATGTTTATATATCAACACCCTACCGCAGCAACAATACCAAGTTAATTTGCATTTTGCCATGACTTTTAATAAAACTTGGTTAACAGTTCACGTAAAAAATACCACCAACACCCAAGCAAGCATGGTTGAAAACAAACCCAAACAAATGCACTCTGCAACCTTTCCTTTTTAATTACAAAAATGTTCTAAACATTAACAAAATTTATTGCGTATTATTTTTATTCTAGTTTAAAGCTATAAGCAACAATGATAACATTATTATGATAATTGTTAAGATAATAATCAACATTGAAGCAAAACGCAGGTGCAAGATGAGATGATGAGAGGGACTTTGACTTCTTTTAGGTACTCATGCAACGCATTATGATGAGTTTATGTCTGTTCTAAGATTTTTTATCACTAGTTCTGCTTTGCCCCTCATTGTTTTAAATGTTAGAACGGTTGGTGGAGTAATTATGAACATCACCTTACAAATTCACATCACAACATGTACGCTCATAAAATTACGTGCAAATAAGAAACATTTAACCAAACTCAAATAACTACTCTGACTCTGACTGTCTGTTCTTGCTGTGGGTCAAGGTCAAATGGCATGTAATAGTGGCAAACTAACAAGCAATGTGGTTAATTTACTTTTTGCAAGTCTCGTCTGAAAAATTTATGGAGACTTGATTTTTTGAGGTATTCAATTCAAGTTTTTTTAATATAAGCTTTTATACAGTTTTCGGGTAAAACACAAGACTCTTTCTTTTCACTTTAGTGCGCAATTAGTGACTCTGAGTGCACTTGTAAAATAAACAAGATGAATAAAAAAATAATGTTTTTTATGTTCCAAATCCTTGTCGTCTTCCATCGTTGCTGCTGCAATGCAAAAATTATGTAGTTCACTTTTTTTTAAACAGGATTGGATTTTTTTACTACGCAGCATTTTATGCTTTGTTTGTACAAAAGCATGGATTTTGGTTACTTTTGTAAAAAAAATTTTTGCGATAATATTATTATTGCGTTGGCTGTTGGCAATGATGTTCCACGCAAATAAACAGTAAAATAAAGTATACATGTAAAAATGGAGTTGGTAAACATACGATGAAAAATAATATGATAAGCTTTGCATTTTTGCATGGATTTCTATTGCGTTGACTGCATTTCCAATTTATTATCCAGGCCACATGATGCCATACCACTGGAAACAATGTTGTTCTGTTGTGACTCTAGAGTGATCTTGAATAAACTTTTTTTGCTAATTTAACCCTTTATGTAATCATCATTATTACTTTGTATGCTCATCATGATGATACATTAAAATAGTATATAATCCATTCAAACGACAAGGGTTAAATTTTGCAGCCTCTCCTGCAAAACATTTCTGAGTATGGAATGGAATGTGGGTGAGCCACTAACTCTCTGTGACTGTGTCTATATTGACTTGTGCTTCTGCTGTACTATAAATGTAATGGCAAACGTGTCTACATTTGTCCATGAATGCAATTTGGCACTTTTTTGTGGCGTCCCATCATCAAATGCATATACCTAAATGTTTTTGCAAAACAGCTTAAAAATATTGGGATAACGATGCTCTCTCATGAGCTACTTCTTGTACAGCTGAGGATGATGTTGATGATTGGTGGGATTGGGATGATCAAGTAACATGGATGGTAAAAATTGTTTACCCAAAAAATTTACCAACGTTCGTTTCAACCTTTATACATTTTTGTTTTTGAAAACTTGAAACAGGGTTTGAAAGTAGTTCCACTTCCAAGGAGTGGCATGGCATGGAATGCAGATTTCGTAAAAAAAATACACTGAACTGATCAGATCATCTTCTTGCTTACTTCCACCCACTTTAAAATGCACATGTACGTTTCAGCAGTCAAAACAAAACACCCATCATCACTCGTCTCAGTTCGCATATCCATCCCAATCCTTTTTCACGTGCCTACGTACCTACATCTACATCGCATCGTAATTCGCAAATAAATACATGATATGGGAAGGAAGCCTAAAATAAACCCTGAATGGATAACCCAACAAAGTTTTTTTTTCAGACATCGACATCAGCAACAAATTAGGCGTGCATAGGTGTTCACTGATTTTTGTGGTGAGTGTCACTTAAGCATGCAAACAAAACTATTATACATTTGTAGCGCGCAGTTGATCTTTTGTAGTTCGCAGCAGCACCCTTCACAGTCCATTTAATTTTGAACAAAGAAAATGCCTGACTGTGCAAATTGCTACTGCTACTCAGTCAGTCTGATGATGATCATGAATAAATGACAATTTGCTTTTGTAAATTGTGACCCAAATACAATGTCATGCATGCATGCAATGCATAAATATTGCACAGTGCAATTTGTTCACCTCCCAAAAATAATAATAAGCCAGCATCCTGTCCTCATATGCCTTTTTTTAAATGCGAAATTGTTCCTGTCGTGCAGTGCAACATTTTATAATTTTACAGTAATTTGTTTGTTTATAACGAAAACGAAAAGTTGTATTTTTATTTGGAAAGAACAAAAGTGTTACTAAAGTCAAAACAATAGGAAATCTGGCAAGTAACAAATTTGTATTGTTGCAAAAAACAAAAATTGTTCGTGGTGTGTCTTGCCAGTTACTATGTTTCTTAACATGATCATATAAAAAGTTATTGAGCATTCCATATTACAAAGACGTAAACTTAAAATGCAGTGCAAATCTTTTCATGTCCTTTTGTAAGTCGTCGGTAAGTTTTTGACTAGTTAAACCTTACATATTGGTAACGAAGTCGTGCGTGTAAGTCGTTAAAGAAGTCATAAAAGAAAAGCCTGACAAGTTAACTTTTTTAACCATATACATACAAACTTACAAACTAAACACATCTCATTCAAAACTGAATCTTTGAACTGAACTGAATTTTGGATATAAGGAGATGCGGTGGTTATGATGATGTTTAGTATATTTTTATGGGATGTCGTAATATTTACCGACTTTGCTATCTAGCAGTACTTATTCCATTAAAAACAGTTCTTCTTACCAATCTTCTGGTATGGTGCAATAAAAATGAACAACATTTTAAAGATCGTGTTTGGTTGTTGGTATGATTTGTAGAAGAGAACAAAATATCAAATGCTTTTTATTACCATTTTCTCGCAAAGTTGCAAGTCAGCAATACAATGCGCAGTAGCACTTATGTGGACAATGGGCATAAAGAGATAAAATATAATAGTTATAATTTTTACCATGTTATAATTATTGGATTTAGTATTTTGGGATGTTATGGGGATGGAATAACATGTTGTATTACAAAAGGATACAATTTTTTTTGAAGAAAAGCACGAAAATTAAATGTAATTTTGGGTACCGCCATGACATGCCATGTCGCATCACCTCTCCATAAACTTATTGTTCTTTTTTGTTACAAATTGCTTTCAAAATTGCCTAACCCAACCAATTTTTATGTGGTGTCGTGTCGTGTTTTTTGTCATTCATTCGTCCATCATGTGTGTAAACACGCAAAAATTAGACTTTACAAAAAAGAGGACTCCTCTCTCTCTCTGCAATCTGTGGAGTGGAGGGAGATAAATGGATAGAGATGGAGGCAAGGAGGGACCTACATTAACTTCATCATTCATTACATGTATCGTCACGAGGACAAATTTAAAGTACTGTACTTATTTTTAATATATAGCACAAAACTATAAATTTTCTGAACAAAATATGTTAAATTAGTGCCGTTTTTCCACTGATGAAATGAAATAGTTATAATTGCCCACCAAAAATCCTCAACAAAAAATGCTCCATTAATGTTCTTTCAAATTGAACTTCATAGTTTACAACTATGAAAGATACTTTACCATCGTTGTATTTTTTTTCTGCAAAAATATATTGTTGCATGACATTGTGAAAAAATGCTTTGTTGTGTATCAGGTTATTGAAGAATTCTGGTCTTTTTCTTATGTAATACCTAAGTAGATCATGGCAGGTGATCGATATCTAAACTGAACTATCTAAATGGAAAGAAAACTACACATGGTTACTTTTTTTCGCATGTAATGCTATCGTCATTCATTACTTACATTGTATATAACCTACGCAAACGTGGAAGTATAATGATATAATAGTCATGCAAAAAGAAAAATGGATTTCATTAAGTATGCGCAATTATTACATCAAATTCTTTTGTGAATGTATGAAAGTAAATGTCAAATGTCACATTTTCGTGACACCTAAAATATTCACATTGATTTGATTACACATACATACTTGATTTGAGACATAATATGATCTGTCTATCGTATCAGAGATTACACACTTGCTTTTATACAAAGTTCATTCATACTTCATTCATAATCCATATATTTCATTATTGGTTTACATTTAGAAAAATTGTTTTTTTTTTCGATGTGTATTGATTTTGTCTATGCAAACTTATCTTTCACTTAGAGAGGTAGTTTGGTTTGGTTTGATTTGGTTTTATAAGGCTATATGACATTTCAACAATATAAGAGAAATACTTCTGGGGTTTCATGATTATGATGATGACACCAATGTGAACACTTGCTTAATTTGATTAATAGAATGTCAGAGAAAACTTAAGGAAAAAATATCTTCTTTTTTCAAGTACGATTTTATAGTTAGGTGATTTGGAAGAGGTTCCTAACCCCACACACACGCTGCAAATGTACGCAGCGCAGTTGTTTTGGCTGCTGTTGTTGATGTTGATCCAGATTATCTCTTTCAGACTCGACTGGGACACGCTGCGAAAACGTGAACACTTGCTCAATGCTCAATACTATCATTCTCTCATAGTTCACATGAATAGTATCATCATCATCCTCGTCGTTGGCGGTAGTGGTGGTGGTGGCGTCGTCGTCACCCTTGTCACCTCCATGGCCGCCTACTATAAAAGAATACACATTGAAAAAAATTATGATTTGGAGTTCAAGTGGAGAATAGGTGTTGGGACATGTATAATAACTTGACACACACATGCACATGTGCCGTGTTTTTTGCATTTATTTCAGACGCTGTTCTTTTGATAATTAAATTCATGATGATGATAGGAGAAAGGCTTAAATGGAGATATGAATATGCTTGTAAAAATAAATGGACATAAATGGACGTTGTTTTTACGCGATGTCGTTGATGACGTTGATAATGAATATAGTGGGAATCTTATGCATATACTTTGGCTCTTCTGGTTATACGGTTTTTTGTTTTGATTTGATTAATCCTTTTAAGTAAAAACAACGCATAACACACACGTTTAGTTTACTTAAGGTTATTGTCCAACTTTGATAAGTGCATTGGAATCTTTTTTTTTTGTTTAAGTTTATTCACCGCCGTCCGTTGCTAAAAATAATCATAAAACGTAGTAATGAGACAATTAATGTTTATGTTTGTGTACTATGAGTATTTAATCATTATATGAGTGTGTATTGTATATGACCATGCTTTTTGACTAATAGGTTTTTTTCTTTGTTAATCCACAGACTTCGCAATGTGTTGCCATCAAGTCGATTACCAAGAAGAACTTGGCCAAGTCTCAAACTTTACTCACCAAAGAAATAGCCATTTTAAAGGTATGACTTGACTAAAAAATATATATAAAGTGCTTTCATATTATTATTCTTTTATTGTCAAGTTGATGAAGAAGTGACAATTAATGTGTGTTGATGATAATGATGACGGAGCAGAAAAACGGTTGCTTCTTCGGTATTGTGGTGACGTTACTGGAGGGAATGTCTTCTTGAAAAGGAAAAACAAGATGTCAATGAACGCTTTTGAATGAGTAATTATCATTGTGGTTTATAGGAACTGACGGAATTGCATCATGAGAATGTAGTGGCTCTTTTTGAGTGTCGAGAAACGTCTACTCATGTTTACCTGGTTATGGAGTACTGCAATGGAGGTGATCTCGCAGATTACTTGAGTGGTGAGTTGTTTAAATTTTGAACAGTTAGTTTTTGTTTTTGTTTTAAAGAAGTAGTTAGTTAACTATTGAAACTTTACAGGTAACACTAATTTTAAATATGGTCGTACAGGAAAGGGAACGCTGAGCGAAGATACGATAAGGTTGTTCCTCCGTCAGCTGGCCGGTGCAATGCGAGCCCTCCACTCCAAAGGGGTTGTTCATAGAGATCTCAAACCACAAAACATTCTTCTAACCTACAACAAACCTAGTCCATCTCCTCACGAAATTCTACTGAAAATAGCGGATTTCGGATTTGCGCGATTTTTGCAAGATGGTGTGATGGCCGCAACTCTTTGTGGCTCACCCATGTACATGGCGCCAGAGGTTATCATGTCACTCACCTACGATGCAAAAGCGGATCTGTGGTCTTTGGGTACTATAGTGTACCAATGTCTCACTGGGAAAGCGCCATTCTCCGCACAAACGCCTCAGCAGTTGAAAAACTTTTACGAAAAGCATCTCGTCCTTCACCCGAAAATCCCTCAGGGGACATCCTCAGAACTAACGGATCTGTTGCATAATCTCCTCAAGCGCAATCCAAAAGAGAGGATTGACTTTAACGCGTTTTTCTCTCATCCCTTTCTGGCAACGGCACCAGTGACTGTACCTAAGACGGTTGTGGGTGGACCCTCAGCATCACCAACAGAAGAGGAGAAAGCCCCATCGTCTCCTGAAACTGCCGGATTTGTTGTGGTCCCTCCTATGCCCAAGTCCAAGCCTATTCCAGTACCTAACGGGAAGAGCGAGCCCAACTCACAGAACAACTCGCCAGCTGTCGTGGGCCCGAATTCGAAGAACAAAACGCCCAACTCCAATAACGCGAGTAATCAAACTGCAGAGAATAATTCTCCTTCCTCACCAAAGCAGAAGACATCGTCGGGCTCTTGGAAGCCAGATGTTAGTTCCATGTCCCCACCTAGAGTACAATTTACCCCAACACAAAGCACCTTATCTCCTGCCGCTTCTCCACCGAGATTCCCCCTTGTCCAGTATTGTGGTGGGACAACGTCTGCGGTGGATCCACCTCGCAAGTCTAGCTTTGAAAGTGCACCCATCCTCTTCGCAGCCTCACCTCCTCCAGATCACTACATTTTCAACTTTGAGCCTCCTCAGCTGACCGAGGAGACTTTACTGGAGAAAGAGCACAATCAAACATTAGCAAAACTCAACTTTGTTCTCGCACTAGTTGATTGCATACTTGACTTGGCCAAGAGCAAGGGAGCTCCTTTCAACAAAATTCAAGAGTCAAATGCTATTCGCCAGGATGATTCTTACAACAAGTCAGGAAATAATATTACTTCCATCGGCAAGTCCGAACAACTTGTACTCTACATCAGAGTCCTGCATTTGCTCTCGTCTGCTCTCAGGCTTGCGAAAGATGAATTGGAGGAGAATAGATTGAGACCTTCTGCAGCTGTGAAGCAGGTAAAAAGATATTGCTTAGCTAGTCCTAAATACCTCTCAGGCGACAACGTCAATTTTTTTATTAAATTTTTATGATGGTTTTTATTGTTTTTGACAGGTTGTTGCCCAACTTAATGATCGGTTCAAGACTAGTTTTGATGCCACCAAGAAGCTTTACGCACAGGCACCCCAGAATATGCTCATACAGCAGCAAAGCCTGAGTGCTGACAAGATCCTGTACTGTCATGCTATTGATGTTGTAAGTCTACAAAATTATAGAAAAATTGTTTAAAAAATTACACACACTTTCAAGAATAAACTTTCTAACTGAAAAATCTTTTTTAATTGTCCAATAGTGCCAGGCTGCCGCCCTGGATGAATTGTTTGGTAACCCTGTGGACTGCTGCAAGAGATACCAAACAGCGCAAATACTCTTGCATAGTCTTTACCAACAAGTAATCTCTGACAACGAGAGACATGTTCTTCTCAAATGTAAGTGTCCATGGATTGTCAAGCTCTTAAAAAACCATTTCCATTCGGTATTCGGTGATCATATTTATAATAATACTTATTTTCTATTTTAATAGATAAAGATGCTGTAGAAAAACGCCTCTTTGTTCTGCAACAACAAGGCCTCGTAACCGCTTCTTTCGATGACACCATCAGTGAGAATTTATCTCCATGAAAGATTTGATTTTTGATTTCCGCTTTTCTCATCGTATCCGTTTTTCGCCTCCCGTCATCTCGTTTTTTATATTATTACTATTATTATTTTAATTACTTCGTTTTTTCACGCATTTGTTTTTCATGATTATATTACAACTATATTATTGTATGGACATTATTATAAGTTCACTTGTTATTACTATATTATAAATATTATTATTATATTATACATACACAACACGCCGCCATACTACAAAATGCTAACTGCGTTATTATCATTATCACTATTATTATTAATTAACATTTTATAGTTACTATATTATATATTTTCGTCAAAACAAAAACTGATTTTTTAACAATAAAAACAAACTAGCGTTTTGTTATCGTATCGTCGTCGGTCGTCATCTCTATGAAATATATATACACTGTTAAAATGAAAATATTCGTCTTAATTACTACACACGCGTTTAATTATTAAACAACATACAAACATACACACTCTGTATTTGTAGACCGTAGCACAGTAATTATTAATTAATTGATTAGATCTTAGCAACTCTCACAATGAACTAAAAAGAAGATGCAGATCAACAGCGAAAGAAGGAGTACTCACCAAAAAGTTTCACACTCACAAATATAAATATTAATCACACATCTCTACACATTCAAAACAAATGTCTACAAAACACATTTTCAAAAGCAAAAGTAATATTACTACAATATAATTACAGTTGTGTAGTAGCGTAGCTAAAATTTTTAAAAAAATCTTGAAGATGCGATGATGAGTGATTAGTTCTACTCCTTTTTCTGATTACAAATATTTTACTCAATTGTCATGTCACGTCAGGTCTTGGAAGGTGTGAAATTCTCAAGAAAGAAAAAGAAATGATCATGATTATAAAAAAAATGATGAATCAAAAATTCGTAACGTGCATTTCATTGTTTATCTCTTGTTTGTTATTATTATTACAGTAACTAAATATATATTAAATTGTGTCTCATGTACCTAAGTCAGCCAGTCGTTAATAATTTTCAATGTAATTTATACAAAAAAGTAGGTTTGCTAGAGTGATATTGATTTTAAAAAGTGAAATTTCAAGGGGATGATAATAGGGAGGATTTTCGAGAAAAGATGAAGATAATGAAGAAAAAACAAACAAAAAATACAATTTGCTAAAATAGATGATAATAAGTTTTTCAAAAGTTATTATCATGCATGTTATATGCGATTTTTTGTTGTGCATAATTGTAACTTGTAAACTGTATTGTAAATGGTAATGGTATTTTAAAATATACGTAAATACAAATTTAGACGTGTAGTTTGATAAACCATTTATGAATTTTACAAAAAAAAAATATGCGGAAAAATACACTTTTTTGGGAGGGTAAAAATATAACAAAAAAAGGTGATTAAAAATAACCAACACCGCAAAACAAAACAAATTAAACTACAAAACCAAAAAAACAGATAAAAATGTTTTATTAGTTATATAATTAAGTTATTTAAGTGGTGATTGTCGTCGGAGAAGGAGGACAGGAGAGAAATAGTCAAAAGTGATGAAGTTTGTTTTTGGCTTGTTTGTTATGTAATTATGATTATTAATTGTAAGGCAATTTTCGTATGATGAACTATATTATTATACATAAATACATACCATACAATACCATACCACTACTTTTTTGTAGTAGACGAATCAGTATGAGCAAAACCCGTTGTGCAATTTTAAATATTGATCAAGAAATATATAAAAACCGCTCTTATATGATCAAAAGATGAGTTAAGTATAAAAATGACGTGTCGAATAAACTTCAATAAAAAAAACTGAACTCTGAAATTGGTTATCTTTCATTTTTTTTAAACTTAAATCGCTTTTTATTTTATGTACGTCAAGTCGGAAATAAATTGCATCATAAATTCATATTTTTTCATAAATCATAAAAAGTATTTCTTTTTGCGAAAAAATGTGAATGGGAGGCGCGTGTACAACAATAAGCAGCGGGTCATTTTCATAATTTCATATCATACCATAAGAGCTAAATACAAGTAAAAAACGAGAGGAATTTAAACATTCATATAACCAGATTACACATAGCATACTTACTTATGATTGAGAGAAAAGGATCACACACCACCCGAGAACAGTACACAAATTATGTACACCGATTATTACAAAAATGTTTAATAGTATTATGCAATAAATATGACCAGATGACAAAAACATTGACGATTAGGATGGATGATGGTATGATTTCGAAATCAATTAATTGATAATTACCAATTACCATCATCATCAACAAAAGTTTTTATCCAAAAAGTCCCTTTCCTACAAAGTTATTATGATCATTGTCGTCCCGCCGCGCGTTCCCCTCCCCCATAACAATAATAGTAACAACGTAAACTGTAATATATTAATACAAATAGTCTCGCAGTAATAATATTTTGATGATATATTTTATGCTCGTATTCCTAAGAATAACAGTAGTGATAACAATTGTAATATTACACAAATTCAGCTATTTGGCCCAGTCGCGCAAATTTTATCTATTGAGAATACTCTTTGTCATGTTTGATGAGCGATGATGATTCCTTCGGTCCTCTTCCTCGTCAGATGTACAACTAGTCACTCCCACACCTCCCACTCCAAATACTCCCCCGACGGAAGTAGCTCTCATCAGTTCTTGATCTGGTCCGGGTCGATTTTCGTAGAGAAAGGAATTTAAAGTCTCTTCATAAATTCGTGCTTCAGGAAACTCAACCTTTAAATCATAAATAAATATATACATACATACTTCAATCATTAAGAAACCAGACAAAAAAAATTGATGAAATGAAATTACCTTTGTATGTTTCCTGTCCG
Organism: Entomobrya multifasciata; assembly: GCA_034693345.1. Lineage (NCBI taxonomy): Eukaryota > Metazoa > Arthropoda > Collembola > Entomobryomorpha > Entomobryidae > Entomobrya > Entomobrya multifasciata. Next base: position 25,763 of record JAQFXM010001907.1, read on the forward strand.
TTGCATACACAATTGATGTGCAACAAACCTCTGCAAACTTTTTTCCATTACCGTAGAACCTCCAACAACAGATTTCGGATGGACCTATAGCATCTTTGATAAAATGGATGCGTCCGTTGAAACGTAAGGCGAGTCGATCAAACATTTCTAAATTCTTCAGTAGGTTTTCGTCCGATGTGCTGATAACCACAACAATAATCATATCATTGTTAAAAAATTCATTTATTTCATTTAATCCACCACATAAATTTCATTGTTTGCACACTTTACTTACTTCGTATAGGAGTACTTGTTGTTATGGCGATTAATAAGAAGTTCTACAACAGGCTTGGTGGCATTGGCGATAAACTGCTTGCGCTCGTCCTCCGACGTGATGAATGGCACCTGACACACAGGACTCAGTACCGCATTCCTATTCTCTAAAGTCTTTTCGCACAAATTTACCAGGCCAGCGATGCAATAAAATTTCGCCTCCGCAAGTATTTCTTCAAGCTCTTGAGAATTGGTTGGAAGCCCCACGTTTCCATCACGTAGATAGTTCAGAATAGTCCCAAAATGCTTACCACAACGGTCAATTAGTATCCACCCTACAAAATAAAATAAAACCAACAAATTAAAATATAATTAATCTTTAACATTTAATTGATCTCCTATTTTCAAAATACTGAACCCCACCTTCAGGATCAGTCAAAACTTCCATCCTCCCCGAAAACATTGCCTGGAGCATAGTATCAGGCGCTTTTGTCAAGGTGCCTATCGTAGTGTAATATAGACAACCCCCCACATTCAACTTCACATACTGCGAAGGATTTCCCTTAATCACCGTCCTTTGATCACCCGACATATTGTTTACTAATCACTAATTAAATTTTATTTTCTAGTAATTCCGTACAATTATACTTTCTTAATACAAAAAATTATATATATATTTTTTACTGTAAACCCTTAAATCATTTTTTGTACTGAACACCTTGATTTTAATTTTTTGATTGTTCGAAACAAAAATATTAGAATTTAGGAGAAATCCTAACTAAATTTGATTTTCCACTAAAAATAGATTCACATCTAATTTTCTACGATTATAAAATTTCTGTGTAATAGAATACTAGTTGATAGTATTTGTAAAGATGATGAGGAGGGGGAGGAGGATGACTAAAAAGTAATTGAGTAAGTCAGATCAGATCATCATCAGCACTCAGCACAGACAGAGACAGAGCGCAGGACAAAAAGATAAATATGAAAACTGCAATATGCAATGTATGATAGATAGACCTGTTATGTATCTAGTCTAGGTAGTAACTCATTTCAAATGACTCCTCTTCTTCTTTCTCCTTACAGCCAACTTGCTGCTCATCAACAACTCCATGCATGGGAGCCAGCTGTTGTTCTTCTTCACACAAGCATCAAGCTTCTTTTTAAATGATATGATAAACAAGGTGGGGTACCATTGTACCATGAAAGAAAATTAAGAAATTGGGAGATAAATTAAACTTTGGAAATTGTTTAACTTTTGGATTATGACATTACTTTATTAATGAGGATGTTGAGTGATGATGACCAATCTGCCGTTGAGTAAATAAAATCTTTTTTTCTTTGTGAACCAGTTATTATTCGGGGTATTTATGATGATGATTCATGCTTCCGGTGACTCAGTTGATTAACTTAACTATTAGTCACTGAAAAATTATTTGCATGAATGGCAATTTGTTTTTTGTTCCAGTTTTTGGTAAAGACGTTAGAATGTACAAAATCAGAAAAGTTGCACTACAGTAAATCATTCATCATTTATGCCATCATGTTTTTAAATTCATATTATTCTGTGATTTATTTAACCTTTAAAATATTGGATGAATTATTTTATTCCATCTTTACTTAAAATGCTTTCTTTTATCCTATGCACAGCTAGGCCAGAACCATGGTTGTTTTATACCAGATTAAAAAAACGCTTGATAAAGAGTCCAGTCCACCTTCATGCTCAGAATAACAGGTATGTCATCAAAATCATCAAAAACTACAGTACCGTAATTCTTTTTTATTAGATAAAGTCAGTTCACATTACAATAACAGTAATGGTAATAATATTCTGGTTGAGATTGAAATGAAGAGATATTTATCTATCCCCTTTTTGTCTGTAGATTTTCGACAAGTGATCGATTGCGATTGCATGGAAATCAATACACAGTTGGAAAAAGATTGAGATGAAGATACCATACAAGATGAAGTAGATTTTTTTCGATTATGTTTTTTACATGCGATCTAAAAAATTGAAAGGAGTAGAAAACGCTTCGACGTTCATCTCCTCACCATCAATTATCATGGTCACAGAACCAGCGTTTTGATGATGCTCATGTTACAAAGAAACCCGAGCCGAGAAATAGAAGAATACATAAGGCATCTCATCTCATAATACAATATCGTATT
>JAQFXM010001908.1:0-28183 GCA_034693345.1 Entomobrya multifasciata
TGGTCAGTTATGGAATCGTTAAACATTTTGGCTGATTATAAACGTTCAGCTGTTACGGTAAAGATTATCAAACAAAAACGAAGAATATTACTTAAAACAAATTAAGAATTTTAGTTGAAATGAAGTTTCAAAGTTTTTTTAAAAGTATCTGAACCACTGTCTGAAATTTTGTGTATGAATTTTTATGGTGACAAATTGATTATGCCAACCAAACTTTTAATTAGGAAAATTTTTCCAGTTCTTCAAATTTTAAGATTACAATAACAAGATTATATTAAAAGCTCTTCAATTACATAATCTAGCACATGGGATTCTGCAACGTTAAGGAGTTATAACTACGAAATCATTAATTATTTATAGGGAATATTGAATAAAATGAAATCAAATGACATTTCCTTGACTTGTTTGAAATAATTAAAGTTAAAGTATTTATCGTTTTTATTGACAGTTTGTTGATATTTTTAAGACTTGCAAGTGCAACTTATCTTCCTTTACATTAGTTGATTTCGCATTTGAATTTGAATTTTAACATTGGAACATGATGGTTGCGGTTGGAAACTCATACTTCAAATATGTACGACTTAAATTCACTAAATTATTTAAAAAGTATTTATACAAGTATGTCGTTCTAGATCGGAGCAGATTCCTAACTGATAATGTTCTAATAAACGTGAATGGTACTTGGAAATTAGTAAAACTTGCATGAAAAATTTCAGAATTGTCAGTACCTGTCTGAATTACTTAAATAAACAAATCAAGCATGTCAATTCATGATTTGTTTCGTTATTATTTTTATTTTTTTCCGACCAATTATGACATCGAGCTTTAAAATATTATGATATAATTTCTTGTCAACAGATAAATTCTTTAGTTTATCTCTGAATAGGTACTAATTATATCAACTATTATACAAATACAAGTTACATTTGACTAAATTGTTTGTATTTTATCATTACAAAATACTTATACGGAGCCTAACCGATTTCCCCCAAAACTATAATATCATTTTGTCCGAAATTTAATCTCATAAGCATACACTTCCATTGGTTTCAAAGTTATAGACTCATTCATGTCCAAAGTATTTCCTTCTTGAATAAAGGATAATGTCCTTTGGTGAAGTTCAGGCTGGAAAAGATCTCCAGTCATGTCGTGCAATCGAAACTAGAATATTAAAAACAATGCAATAACTATTGTTCATAATAATATTCGTCTCGCAAAATTTTATACACTGTCACAATATTTTTTAATTACATGTCCGAGCTTTGTTTCCTCTATACTGCATTCTGTAATAGGTAAACTTTTTAAAAATCGGCCATCAAAACCAACTCTGTGCAGTAATATTCTAGCATTAGAATTGGGAACATAGCTGTTATCATCCAACGAATTTTCATAAGATGGCAACATGGGCATGTCCACTAATTGAATGTCACATGCCAGACTATCATAATTTTTGGCAATGCTAAAATCTGAAACTTCTGAAAATCCATAGGGCTCTGGTAGTCCAACAAATGCCTTGAATGGATTGAGTAAGGAATGTAGTGTCATTTGGGCAGCTAAAGTGAGCATTGGAGGTCTATTTTCTGAGTTATCATCAACACAATCTGGTGTTTCAAGAATAATTTTGAAAGTATTTCGGGTTTCTAAATTATCAAGATCTCCTTGTCCTACTCCATAACTATCATCTTGACTAAGTCGCCTGTCCAGCATGACCTAAAAAGAAGTGATAAATTTACACCTCTAAAACAGAAGAAAAAATACATATGGACTTTGAAATTGGTTGTTTTAGAGTTTACGAACTTCAATTTCTCCAGATGATAAACTGGCAGTTCCCAATGGTTGACCACTGAGAACAGACATTCTTAAATCAGAATCTTCAATATAGGTAGCAGAAGGAAGTGGGAAGTAGTGAGCCTGAATTGGCAATTTCGCAAATCTTTTCCGGCGAATCATCTGAAATGAATGGTTATCATTAAAGGCCTTATGTGGCTGAGTAGCAATTTTTAGGAGCTCAAATATTATGAAAACTCACCTGAAATCCATTTAAATCTGTAAAGGATACTTGACCGGATTTGATTTCAGTTTGGAATCTCATCATCAGTTCGAAGTCTCTTTCATGTCGTATATCTACAACATTACTGACATCAATTGAGTATTTTTCTAGACCTGTCATAAGAACAAAATGTTTTCACATTTTTGCTTTGGGTCCTTGTTTTTATAGAGAATTATATACACTTACCAGGATGATTGTAAAGTGTAACTTTATGTTTAACCTGTTCCAGCCAAATTTCTACATAGCTTTGAAATCGTCCTTTAACAATTCGAATAAATGGGTTGACTGCATTTAAAGCTGTAGCATTGCCATCAGGCATAAAGATGTAGAGACCGGAATTATGTGGATGTTTCTTTGAACCATACCTGTAATAGCAATAATCAAAAATATTACTGCATAGGAAAGTAAATTCGCTCGAAAAATATAATGATAGCTATAGACTCACTTAAACATTCCAATTCTAAATGGATACGTTTTTTGGTTAACGTCGACAGATTCCGCAAACCCGTTTTTTGCAAAGTTTATGTTTATAAAATTGTTTGAAATAGTGATTGGTGTGTCTTCTTCAATTGTTTGGATAACGAATTTATCTGTGCTCACAATTGACGTATTAGAATTCTTCACGTAAATTTCTGGTATGAGTGTGTCTCGAATTACCCCAATACAAAGATATCAGCACTTTGCAAAAAGTAAAAATTTAACTAAATAATGATGAAGCTAAAAAACTTACGTTACAGATTTAGTACATTTTAAGACCAAATTCTTCACAGCAAGTGGTTCCAGTTCCACAAGAATGCTCAAATGAAATACACTCTGACTAATTGTCGTTTTGTTTTCAAATACTGGAAGCACTTCAAAATCAACGTTTTTATCTGTCATATCGAAAACCTGCAATTTTTTACAAAATATTTTACAATAAGATTACTAATTATAATCATTTGAAATTATTTGTCCAAATTTTTTTGAAATCTTACAGAAACGTCATAGCTGGAGATGTATACATTGACTAGTTGCGTTCTTGAAAGAGCTACTGGATTGAATACTGTTACAAGACGATACGGTACATTCTCGTCTAATACAATTACGTTATATTCTGAAAGCTCATTAGACGTATTTTTGGTATGAACAGATTCATAAAACACGGAATCCTCCTTAATTTTGTTGAGATCAAATGTGGTAGTTTTTAAATGGCTCAAGACATGGAGACTTTGTTGCATTACGTGATTAGACTTTGTTAAACCATCATACAACCTGGTAGTATTTTTTTTAAACATAAATAGTTGCATAAATAGTACAGGATTTAAGAAATAAAAATATTACATATATTTTAAATATTTTATTTCCTTACTTGTTGGCATAGTCCACCATAACATGATCTTTAGCTGTTCCAGCCACACCATCGTGATGTTGAAACAAGCTAAGATGTCTTCTGGAAGCTATGAGATCCCCCAAAAGATTTCGTACGAATGGAAATTCCAGTCCGTTTGAAACGTTACGTGAAATTTCTGCGCACATTAATGTAAATAAAATTTGGGCAGATCTAAAATATTTAACGAATTACATTCGAAAATACATTTTGATTCTAAACTTTGATATCCAAAAATTTTGTATTATTTATTACCTTAAATGACTCATTAGCTCTCTATCCATGGCCTTATGAAACGGTCTTGACGTAAAGTACCCAGACCAGTAATGATCCGCCCTGTCGGCATAAGTAAAGAAATCTCCTGTCAAAACAGATGGGGAAAACCTTTTCTCACTGATTTCCGAAGTTAAGGCTTCGAAATAGTCATCCAATGTACCAAACTTGATCTAATAAATAGGAAGACAAATAATATTCATATTTCATGGGTTTAGAATTTAGAAAAAAGATATTGTAAAAATTGTAATGACTATTTATAATATATACATACCTCGGCATGTAAATCAGCTTGTGAATTTATAAAATCAAATATTTTTTGATAATTGGTAACTTGTGCTGTCCATTCAAGTTGATCCGTCCAACGAAAGTCATCGCCCAGTGGTATCAATAAAACATTCGTTTTGTACAGCATTGATTTCTTACGATATTGATCCAATAGCAAAAGAGATCTATAAACATGTATAACACATAATAATTAATTGCATTAATATCTGCACAATTAGCCTTACCATAAATAAAACTAATGTTACCTGGAATGTACGTTTTTTGCAATTATGGGTTGTGGTGCTTCATTCCAAGGACAGGTAAGACTTGAAATTCCAGTTACTCGTTTAAAATCAAACTGACAGCAAATCTTTGGATCTGGACCACATGTGTGGGGAATGTCGTAAAAGTAAAACGGCATCATGTGGCAAAGAATATCTGTTTTTCCTTCCGAATCTGTAAGCACAATACATAAATATACCCCATATCTCAAAACCAATAAAATCGATGAATATTTTATTTGTATGTTAACATTACCCCAAGACTGTCGCCATTTAAACTCCAATTCCTGAATTTGTGCTAAATGCTTCTTTACAGAGTAATGCGTTCTCTGTATTAACATGTTATTAAGCCCAGACCGACCAAGAAGATAAGCCATCGTTGGGGACAATCCAAATGGATCAATGGACCAACCATTTCTGTTTTATGTCAAAGCAGACAACCAATAAATTAGCAAATATTTTTTAATGTCTGATTGATACGAATTTATATTTTTAACAAACTTTGGAATATATCCAAGATGATGATATAACCACTGGTGACCTTCAATCAATTGTGTGAGAATGGAATAATAATGTGAACTGCTTTCGTCGGGCATTACCCAACCTCCAGTTACAAATTCGAGCTGTTTTCTGTCAACTATTCTACAAAAATATATAAAAAGGTTAATCATGGTCCTTCTTAAGTTAGAGCACTGTTAAATACGACTCTTATATTGAAAACTTACTTTGTCACGCTCGTTTTATTTGTTTCAGATAGCCCATTCCACCACAAACTGAAGTAAGAAATTTCAGCCCAAATAAACTTAACTTTCTCATCTCTACTTAAATTTTCAAGCATGTGATCTAATATGTGCTTTGTTTGATCTTCAAAATAATTTTCAAAGGTTTTCAACCATCCCTAAAAATATTAATTTAATTTAAAAATTTCAATGGAATTACATAATATATATGCTTTATAAACATAATTTTATGGTCTCGTTACCGGGTCATTATGTGAGTGAGGAACAACGAAAACTTTTAACTTATTTTTCTCCGTAAAACGGTCTGTGTCAACTTGTATATCCCAACCTTGTTTCCATACACCACCATCAGTGTCCTCAAACTTTAAATACTCGTATATGTCCGTCATCTAGAAACAAAAAACTTAAAAATGTATCCGTTAACAAAATACATAGTGACATATTTATTTCACAGCAAATTAAAACACTTTTTTTTCATACGTCAAGTTCAGAATTTGCTTTTGCTTCAATTCCAAACGATGATGAGCAAATATTTTGGTTCTTCTTCTGTTCAGTCTTTAAATCTTCCACTGAATCAACTGCAGAATAAAAAGGCTTCGCAAATCCTGCTTCATCTTCAAAAGCTAATTGATCAATTTCTTTCATAGTTTTTCCATGATTGGAAACTGCTTTTTCTAGCAGCCCTATTTTTACCAGAACTTTATCATAGTCCACCTATTGTGATTAGAAAAAACAACAACCAATTAAATCCAAGGTTGTTTATTAAATAAAAAGGTTTAGAACAAAACCAAAGTTCTTACTTCACTATTTCCAGATGACTTTGAGGAATTTGTTAAAACGTAAAATAATCCCAAACAAACAATGATAGACACAAAGGTTCCAAAAACAAAAAATCTTTTCATATCCATTTTTGAATACCAAAGAGTTCAGCTTTACCTTTATCTAAAAGAAATACACCAAACAGTTCTAGAATTAATACGGCTGTTGTGGAAAACGTGAGTGCTAGCCATGTGTATTGAGACAACTTTGTATTATAATTGTATGTTTTAGTCGCTTCATATCATTCCTCTTATCTCTTGTTTTCACTCATAGATAATCACCAGGTTGATATCATGACATATAGGGCTTAAATTTTTTCAACACACTGTTATACATGCAGTATAGTTATAAATACTGATATATAGCTTTAACAGATACAAATGAGATAAATAATATTGATAAGGCAGCTAAGATAATTCATAAAACTGACATTTAAATGTCAACAATGACTTATTTTATTGAGTACAATATACACATACATTGGCAAAAAAATCTGAACAGTACACAGGTTTTACAAATTTAGCTCGACAGATATCGTAAACGGAAAAATATACATACATACATATATTCTATGCATATACATATACTATATACATATCAAGGAAGAACAGACGTTAACTTGGTACTGGTACTAGAATAGGTATTTTGTCAACGCTGATGTAATGACTTGATAAAAAAAGTATTGGCAGTTGACACAGAATATAAGAAATGCTGCATGAAAAATACAAAACACAAAATGGATACTTTACATCACAAAAATATTAAACTGCTTATCACGTTAATACATTAGAGATGGGAATGAGATTTAAAAAAATATTTTACGTCTAAAACGAAATGAACAGAGACTTTACATAACCAAATATAATACATATAAAGTACACTTTAACTGCAAATATTCCGTCCTTGTTATTATATCCTCCAAAGTAAATATTGACACGATTTACCAATGAATAACTATTCCTTACACACCTCCCAAAGCAAAGAACAAGCAAGGGGAGACCTTTTTGCATTTCTTTCCCAAAGTTCACTTCGCTTTAATTTCTGAATCTCCTGACAAATTTGTTGCAGCTGAAAATTCAAAAAAGAGTATTTAAATTTGAAAATATTAACTAACTTTTAACCACACAACTTTAAACTTACGTTTAGTGAATTGTATTTATAATAATATTGAACTTACCATGCTATCATCCAATTCATCAATCTGTTGTTCAAATCTATCAACCAAGTTGTTTACTTCCAAATTATGCTTAGTTGGCTTTAATCCAACCATTTCTTCAGTATTACACATGACCATGTCATCATTAAAATTATCCAACATAATAGGTTGTTCGTCATTATTAACTAATAAATCACTTGTCAATGTACTTTTTGTAGCGGTTGGTTCGGTGACTAAGTTTTCAGATATATTTTTCTCAACACCATCATTTAGCTTTCTATTTATATTATTTACCGACATTTTAGCCAATTTGCTCGGTTTAATTGGGACAATACTAGCAAATTTTCTAGCGACTAGGGTTTTTGCCAGTTTGGCAATGGGACTGGATGTCAATGGGCTTGCGGGTAAGGCAGATGATGAAATTTTTGGTTTTGATTTTACTTTGTTATTTCCAGTTGAAAAGTCTGTTCCAATTTGAGTAGGCTGGCGACCGTTATGCAGACGAACGCAGTATTTACGTAGCTTCTTGGTAAATTTTGTAACAAATTGATCGATCTACGTAAAAAAACAAGAAGATGTCACAAATTTATTTTTAAATGTAAGAGTTGAATTTTCAAAATATTATAGATAATTGAATTTAACAACTTACAGGATCATTTAAGCCAGCTGTCCATCCTGCCACGGAATTATTAGTGAAGTAGCCCGAAGTACAAATGAAATAGTCTTTGATTGAGTCCAGCTGTGTTTTAATGTGACAAAAAGAAATCTTTTTAAAAAATCCGTAGTAAGGTTACACAAATGTTTTCTTTTAAAATTATTTCACTCCTACCTGAACACCACAAACGTCATTTAAAAATGTAAGCCAAGTCATGCTTCGCCTTCCAATTTCTACTCTAGGTGTTGGTATAATCGATTTTACACCAGTGATTTGAATCTTGACTGAATCAGGATACCGAATACGGACCATTTTAAATTGAGTTAATGTTCAATTATTTATTTTTAATAAAAACTAACCCAAAACCAGCTTAACTCACAAATTACTTAGAGAACACAACAAGAAACATCTGCGAAATAATTTTGTCACTGAAATTTTGGAATATGTTCTCACACAAATCTATCCAACGAATGAAGTTTATTATTTTCAGTTGAAATAAGAAATCAGTTTAGATATCACATTTCTACATATATATAGACATTTTCACGTGTATGCATGTACAGCCAAGTATGCATAATATTATAAGTATACATAAGGCTGGCAGAATTTTCAGTTAATATTAGTCAACTCTGTACAGGCGTATCGGTGTATGCATACCAATTTAAGTAGTTTTGATGGGAGCATGAAGCTCGGGTACTTTAATGTGTAATGCACTGTCAACTGTAAATGGCAAATGGATATAAGCAAGTTTTACGAATCGAGAAGGATTACACTTAAAGTCTGTGACTTATGAAGGGCTTTTTACTTAGGTATCTTTCTTCATTTATATATTTTACGTTGTAAGTAGAAACTAGCACACTGATCGACATGAATCCTCAAATAGTGCAAACGAATGAATTCAAGTACTCAAGTCGAATGAAAAAACTTATGCTTCAAAGTGAGTTTCAATGTTTAAGTATACTTAAAGCTAGTTTAGGTGTACACATGTCCATATGCACTGATAGATATTGGAATTATCGCTAATCCATATTAAACAACGGAATGCCATTATAGTTAGAAGTATTGGGGTTAAAATACTTACATATGCATATAACAAAGCACAGTTTTATTCAAATTGTTTTAAATATCCTTCAATAAAAACGTATTACTTATCCTAAAACGTATACGAGTAAATTATTTTTAAAATCAAAACACAAAGTATCTAGCATAAAAATGAATTATTTTGCCCTAACCTGATTTTTACTCCAAAAATTGTAAAAATCTACTTCTTCTAACGATGTGGTGGCTGCATGAAGCCCATGTCATATATAATTTGATGTTATGTAGCTAATTATGAAATGTACAATTATACTGATCATAAATATACAATACAAGTCGGATTTTTTGATATTATGGCTAAAAAACAAACATAATACAAGCCTACATTCTCCCCAAAAATTATGGTGGATATTCCAATGACATTTCACCTGGACCATCATCCTTGATTTTATCGAAAGAAACTAATTAAACAGAATCTAATAGTTTATAATGTTTATTTACTTATACATTGATTGAAAATCATAATCACAATAAAACACTTATTTAAACAAATTACACCACAGCAAAGTCACCATTTAACAGTACTTAAGTCCATGCAGTTTGATGGTACTAATATGAAGGCATGCTATCTTTCAATTTAGCTAGCACAAAATCATTTAATTAAAATATTTATATTTAGTTTAATATTTACCATTGTAGGATCCTCTGATAATTAATTCTCAATCAATGTATAATAAGTTAGTATATATTTGATAAACTCACCTTAAAATGAGTTTCTCTGACTCGTAAAACTAAATCTTAGGTAAATCTTATACGATTTTTTGTATATGTTCGAAAGGATAGTTATTAAAATGAAACATTGATTATCAAAAGCATTAAAAATAGTGCCAACTTATGCCCGTTGTACGGATGCTTTTCACGAAGTCATATTGTTCTCTACAGTAACGTGCTCATGCTTCAATTAATTATATGCTTACTGACGTGATATAGGTCTTCAGCTAATCGTTACGTTGCGAGGTAATATTTTGCGTTTTGATGATGATCAAGTGTATAAGCCAACTTGCTTACCACAATACAATGACCTTCATGACCTTTTCTCCGTCAAAAGAAATTATTTGTGAACTTTAAATTGATAAACTAAGATATTATTGAATATTGAGGAAAAGGAAATTATGCAAAAGTGTATTAATACATAGAAGCAGATGTTTTTTGTACAGCTAGTCAAAATAAATCTTTGGGGCATTTTGTGTGCGTTGGTCCGAGTCTGGTAAATTACATATCATATATTTTAAAGATTTACTTGCATAGAAAGGACAAGTTATGCTTTCCTTGAATAACATGTGGAAAAAACTATGGTGATTCGAGCCATCTTGAAGAAGATTCGCCACAAAAAGCGTTAAAAGTCCAAATTTCAAATTTGATCAAATTTAATAATATTTTGTGCTTCACAAAAAACTGCTTGAATTTACAATGGCGCGCTTTTTTCCTTAAAAGCACAAACTTTTGTAAATTTCAATAGTTTTAAAAGACCTTTGTAAAACAGCTTTGGATAATTAATTGAAAAATATTGAAGTGGAAAAAAACTCCCACTTGTAAGCATACGACAAAAAATAAGCAACAGCATAAATAGTTCATTACAACATGAGATCGAATGCAATTTTATATGCCGAAGAAAGTATAGGTAACACCACATAATTGTGGTATTTTATCTAATTAAAACTAATTGGAATGTGTTTATATTCGATTTAGGTTAGATTTATATTTTAAAAAATTACTTCATGATTTTTAAATGTTCACTTACAGTTAAAGGTTTGTAAAATATTTTGTGATCATTTACAATCATTAAAAACAATTTACTTTATTTACTTGTTTAAGTTTATTTACAACCTAAGTCAGTGTTTTTGATATTTCAACGAATTAACATACTCTGGAAAGCTGCATACTTTTATTTGAAGACCATTTCAACAAACTTTACGAACAAAAAATATTAATTTGCACCAAAACCCTCAATATTTACTTATTTTTAGTTCCGATGCATTTGAATAGTGTTTCGAGATCAAAAAAAATATATTTTATAATATGAATACATTTTAAATTGAAGATATTTATGTAATTTTACATAAATTTTAATAGAGTAATTTTGCTTAAGGGTTACACCAATGAGTCTACGAAATTTTACCAAAATACATTTCGTACCACTTGTTATTGCATAATGAAAAACGATACATACAACATTAAAGCAACTTTCTCTCTTTCTAAAACCCAGCTATAAATCTTAAGGCCAAGGTCATTCACCATTGCTTAGTCCCATTCACTAATGTGTGTCTCATTCATAAATTTGTATTCCATTTACAAATTTGTACTTTTACTACAAATGCGTACTACGAGTTGTAAATATATACTACGACGTAAAGAGTAGTACTACGACTTGCAACTATTTACTATATGTACAGCCCTTTACCCTCTGAGCAATAAGCCACCCAGCCTTTTATGCTTGAACATACACGTTTTATAAATTTCTGTCAAAACAAGAACAGTACAGTGATTTTCTATGCTTATTACAACTATGAAAGCTTTGTTAACATAGATTATTTTTTGACGAATTTCGTTATTGTTGGGGTGGTTTTTTCGTTGTGGTTAGTTCCTCATGTGACTACACACCTAAAAGCGTTTGTTACTTTTTACGAGTGCGTACTCTCATTCAAAGATTCTCCCATTCAGAAAAACCTTCATTCAAATATACATCCATTCACACAAATTCCCTACTTCCAAAGTGTACCATTATTCTTATTGTCTTCTCAGAATTAAACATATCCTATGATCAGCTCTTACCTTCTTTCAAATACCTGGCTATGGAGGCTGATATTGTTCGGCTTCGGCTTATTTCGTAGTTACCTTCTTGTTGTATGCGTTCACTGTGAACTACCTTCGATCATAATCTCAAATACACAAAATACATTTTGTCATATTTTGTATAGACACCAAATGTTGTTTTGTGCTGTATATCTGGGGCATATGAGAAAGTAGTGCAGTAATTCATGTTCCTGTGTCTCATCATGCATCCGTGCCCCCTATTCACCCTTAAAACTAACGGAGATGCGAGCTTCAGCATTTCCCCTGATTCGGAAAAACCTATGTATCCGAACATATAACTTATCACTCCTTTACAAAGATATTACTGGAACACATAAAGTGAATATAGATTTTTCTACTACCTTCCATACATTTTCTCTTTTCCTTGTATAGACACTGGTAACCTACAACCTAGTGCATCTTATTTGATGTATATATACATATATACAAGTATATATCTTTGTTACATAAATGCTTTCACTTTTTTCTATATAAGTCCATATTTCATGTTGTATAGGAGTATGGCCACAAGAAAGAGCTCACACAGCATCCTCAAATCTGAGACGCTTATTTCATCCTCTCCCAACATTCGGCTAAAGTCCGCATAAAACCGAATACAGACTGACTGTTCTTTACAGTACCTTTAGATGGGTTTTCTATAGTTTGTACTTGTATGCATGGAATGAATGTAGATTGGGTCAACTACCTTTAAGCGTCATATATTCACTTTCACTTTCTCATATGCCAATGCTAGTAACCCATTCCTGTCGCAGATTTGATGTATACTCTAAACACACACATATTTTATCTGCCTCTAGAATACACACAACGTTAACTTGTTGCCCAATACATATTCGCTATCAGTTGTGCTACTGTTAAGATGACTAAGCTTGTATATTATATGGACAAGTTTTGCTTTCACTTTTATACGTAAACCTTTCTCAGAGTATTTCACTTCTCTATACTTTCACCTATCAAATCAAACTATTCTGGAGAACGTCTGTGATAACATGGTCCAACAATAATATTTATTCAGATAATAAATCTTGTAAAAACTTAAATTAAAATCAATTCTTATCTTGAAAACTAAAGGTTACACTTAAAATCTGATCCAACTCAACTTTTACGCTTTGTCATTCAAAGTGACACCTGACAAAATAATTATGGCCGCCCAAGAAGATTTACAAACTTACATAAAATCAACCTGGGAACTTATTCATCCTTCCACTCGTAGTTCAGGTATTATGACAGACGAGGAAATTCGGGTGAAAATTGACGAAGCAAAGAAAACTGTAGTTGAGAGTAAGTGACTTGTCAAATCCTTAGATACTTTAGTTGTGATTATAGTTTTACTTAAATATTTGACAGAATTTGACGTGCATTTTTTTCACTTCTTTACAGTTATCAAAGATATGGAGCACCCACCAACCGAACAGATTCGAATTCTCGGTATTTCAGCTCCAGATGGTACTCCATTACCTTTTGATTCATCTTCCGGGTCTGTGCCCTCTGAACTGTTGGAAGACAGTACTGACGACGCTTACAAAAACACTGATCCGGATGACACTGAAAACAAACACTCGCCACCATCGCAATCTGGAGTTTGTATTGTTGGTATTCTTGCCCCAGATGGTACAGCTTTACCTCTACCATCAACTTCAACTTCTGCAAGTAATGATCCCAAGGGTTCTGCTGAAAAACCGAAGCCAAAAAAGGAAAAGAAGATAAAATTTTATTGGGATGAAGACCATGCTGGAGACTTTTACGATGATTATGCAGAGTATGTCAAGGAGCAAGGAGCAGGGGAAAATCGACGCCATTTGTATCGGCTTTTGTTTTGGTTGGATTTCCTTTCATCTGGCTACAATCGTAACAGGCAGCATTTCCGTCATTTTTAAATGAAATGGTAAGGGACTTTTATGTATGGTAAATGTAATGGTTAGAAACCAAATGTAAATATGTATTTTTACTAAATTCAACTTTGTATTAAAGGTTTGCTGAAGATGGGAACATGAGACAACAGGGTCATTTCTATACGTTCATATTTCATGAAAATTTAAACGAGAGATTGATGTAAAAATATAAAATCAGATAATCTGTATAAATGTATGTGTACATGGAATTCTATCTTTTGCTAATATAATACAAGTATTTGTAATAAAATAAGTGAAGATTTTAAAACATTTTGAAATTTATGTTTTGTTTCTGTACTATTTTGCTGTTGTGTAAATGTCTCTATTAAGTGATAATGTATTTTATGTCAATGCTTAACATTTATGGACAATATTCATGTGTAAATTTTTATCATATTTAGTGAGGTTGTCGTTTTACATTTTATAGTTGTACTAGCAGCGGTAAACTCTTTATTTGTGCAGATATATTGGTAACTCAGTATTACCATTTTGGTGAAGTTGCAAGGAGTACTTTTGATTTAGAAATGTCAAAATGAGGATGATGATTGCATGGTGCTTATAGGAGTTAATATTTTATAAGTGTGCTAGGAATATTAAAACGGGAAAGATTGAAACATATTACTATTTTAGGTTTAAACATATTACTATTACTGTTTGTTTTAAACTTTATACTTAATGTTTTATAAGTGACTAAGGAAAAATATTTTGTACCTTCTTCTAATAAAGAAATTAGAAAAGGTAATGGTGTAGATGCTTTCGACAAAAAAGGGGAAATAGTGACAATACAAAAGGTTCAAACCAAAAAAGATGAGAAATAACAAATCAAATATCTGGAAATGTATTTTTACACATTTTTAGAAAAATCAGGTTGGCTTGGATGATAAATATAATTTAATGGTTTGCTGTTGAATGTTAAAAATCATATGAATGATATAAA
Source organism: Entomobrya multifasciata (assembly GCA_034693345.1). Taxonomy (NCBI): domain Eukaryota; kingdom Metazoa; phylum Arthropoda; class Collembola; order Entomobryomorpha; family Entomobryidae; genus Entomobrya; species Entomobrya multifasciata. The sequence continues at coordinate 14,349 of JAQFXM010001908.1, forward strand.
ATAATTATATACTAAAACTGATATTCACAGTTAAAAGCTTGATTTTTTAATTAGTGTTCTCGATTCCGCGATCACTATAATATTATTGTTTCCATATTTCAATGCATAGTTGCGTGGTTTATAAGCCAGCCATATGAATAGAATGCTTGACTTGTAAATTCTTGGAAAATTCAAAATAAAGCTCTTTAAAATGTACAATACTTAAAAATTAAAATTATTAATTTTATATTGGCTTTTGATAAGACAAGAATCTTCAATCCGATATTTAAAGTAAGTATCGGTGACATTTATTCGTGTACTCAGAAAATATTAATTTGTTCTAAGTTAACGAGCCATTAAACAACACATTTCTACTTCATACCGTGATAAATACCAGACACATAGAAAAAGTACGTAGCACCCGATCTGACTCATAAAATGATGCTTTCAGTAAACATTAAAATAACGGATGAAAGTTGCATCTTTTCCCAAATTCCGCTGAAAACCGTACAAAACCAAAACAAGCTTGACTTTTTCTATCACCACTTCTTCATCCATTGTTTATGAAAGTGTCAATACTTTCATGTATGTAATAAGTCTAGGTTTGAACTATTAACTTGCGTGCATTTACTTTGTCCTTGATCTTGATGCATGTTACCCATTTCTAGCTGGTCTTTAGTGCATATCCATGATACACATATCTGTATTTTTGAATATACTATACATTAAAACTTGTTGCGTAAAATTTAACATTAGCCTATGTTGCTATTCTTTCTTGCATCTATATGTATATCTAATACGGAACACGTACACTTACATCTTATATTTATAAAGCTTTCTCCATGCATATAACAATATTTCTCTAATTCTTTCTATTAAAAAAATGGGGTACTGTTACTAGATGAAATTAATTAACTAACCTGTGTACATATTTGAAGGCTACAAATACAAATCTGCAATTTAAATTCGAGTCTTATTCATTTTATTTTAAAATAGCAGCTGAAAAAAATAATTGTGGCTGACAATGAAGATACATGCAATCAGTCAAGCACCTTATTTGGTGTTAAGTGACATGAATTAAGTGACATGACAGACGACGAGATTTGGGAGAAAGCATCGGTACAGCTACTCGTTTTGTTACCAATACATACTAATAAATAAATGCACTACTTCTTGCTATTTTATGTGAATTTTCTTTCACAGCAACACAAAAACGTGCTGAAAATGGTATCCAATGATCTCAGTAAAGTAACATACAATAAAAAACTATTTATACGGCATGAAAGCAACTTTCTTCTTTTTACAAACTTCAAATCCCACGGACCAAGCCATTCACAATTGCATATTCCCAATCAGAAATCTGTTTTCATTCACAAATGTTAATATCCATTCACAGTCTTGTGCTGCTACTACAAATGAATACTACGACGCAAAAATGTGTACTATGACTTACTACTGGATCGAGCTGCACACCACTGCAACAAAATGCCACCAAATCTTACATGTTGAAAAACAAATATCGAGTTAATGTCTTCCAATAATAGAGCAGTTCAAAGATAAATACATATTTTATGCCTTTTTTCGCAGCTATCTTAACTCACTTAAAATATTTAGGCCTTCTGGTTCTGATTTGGGTGGTTTTTACTGGTGGCTTAATGCTGAAGAGGCTTATGGCTTAAAACCGTGCTATAACTCCACGATTGCGTGGCTGCCATTCAAAACTATGTTCCATTCAGAAATTGGTCAACAACTAAAACTGGTATGAATGCTTATGTTGTCTTTTATTTTCACCTAAATACATACAGACGGAATACTCCTGAACATATCTTTCTTTCAAATTGCTGTTCAGATGCAAACAAAGTAACGTGTTGTTCTATACCTCCACTTTTAACTACATGTATTATTAGTAGAAATGTTAGGAGCATAATCTACCCGACCTGTCCAGTTGTGTATCGAGGGCCTTTTCCTAAAATATTGATTCGAATAAATTAGCTCATTTCTTTGTCCGGAATGAAAGGTTGACAATTTTCTGGATAATTAATATTCAATTTTTGTCAAGCGAGTTTAGTACACATTTTAGGTTTTCGACGGAGATGATTAACATAAGAGGCAAAGGTTCATTGTTTACGCATGCAGGTGTACCTTTCAAAAGTGCATTCTTGATAAATCAGGAAAAGAGTACTAATGACATGCATGTCCTGCATTGACAACAAAACAACAAACACTTGACGAACGATATACGCAAGTGCATTTTGTTAATTGCAAGGGAATCAAAAGTAGAACCGCACTCAACTCTAATGTACATTACATTGGAAGCCTTGCATGCATGTTTTTTTCAAAGAATAATATTTTTCAATGCAGGACATGCATGGCATTAGTACTCCTTTTCTGATTTATCAAGAATGCATTTTTTGAAAGGTGCACCTGCATGCGTAAACAATGAGCCTTTACCTCTTATACCAATCATTTCCGTGGAAAACCCAAAATGTGTACGAAATTCGCTTGAACAAAATTAAATATTTTTTTATCAAAAAAACTGCCAACTTGTCATTCCGGACAAGGAAATGAACTAATTTATTCAAATCAGTATTTTAGTAAAACGGCACTCGATACACAACTGTTCAGATCGGGTAGATTCTGTTTCTAACATTTCTAATAATAATACTACCGATTCGGAATACACAAGATACACTTTTTTGTATTTTCGCATAGACATAAAATGTTATCTCGTCTTTCTAAGTTCGCAGCTTCAAAAATATATCAGCAATTCCTGCAACGTTGAAATATACATACATAGCTACATAAAAAACACAGCATCCATCCAAAACATGAAAGCTTTAAGTCTAGAAATGGGAAAACTTCTGGTATAATACTCATGGAATCATCCAATGTATTCCCATTTCATATTTGGCTGAAATACATGTGAAATGCGTTACACAACAGTAATACTTGTACGCATGCAAAAAATCTAGACTCGATCTACTTTCTTCTCCGTCTTTCTCTTAAACGGACACTAGTAACCTACTCCATGCAGAAAGGTAAGCTTGTAGTTCCAAGCTTGTTCAACGTGTATATCCGTACTACATTTTCATACTGAAGCATAGATGCAGCATCCATCCAATTCACTCAAACTGGAGATAGCTTAGCTTGTATTGCTCCCTTCAGAGACGCCACCGAGGTATTAACAAAACTGAGATGCTTTCTTCATCTTTTCCGTGCATTCCGCTAAAAACCGTCAAAAGCCGAAGAACTTTGAATAGCTTTACTGCTACCTTTCAACGATACAAGCAGCAGTACTACATTTACAGGAAAATTAGACTTCATCTTCGATCTTTGCCATATTCTCTCTCTTATGTTGTTACTAGTAACCCACTTCGATCATATATTTGGTCTATATTCTAAGAGTACGTTTAGGCGTCTGAATATACACAGTGTTTTACACTTGTTGCCAATGCATGTACACCATTCATAGCAGTTTGTAGTACTATACGATATACTTATTGGTATGCATACATAATATGGAATATAAGTACTTTCACGTTTTGTATCAGCCTCCCTCTAAAAAGTACTTTCTCCTGTATACTCTCTAACACAAGATCTTACTTCAGAGATAACGTCCGTGATAAATTGGTCCAAGTGAAACATTAAACCAGATAAAAATTATTTAAACAACTTAAATTGACAATACTCAAAGTCGCACAGAAAAAAACTACAAATAAGATCTGTTTCAATCTAAAACTTACTCTTTGACTATAAAACTGACGCTTTAGAAAAGTAATCATGGCCGCCCACGCAGAGTTACGTACTTATATTCAATCAGTTTGGGAGCTTATCCAACCTTCCAACCGTCGTTCAGGTATCATGACAGACGATCAGGTTCGCGTGAAGATTGACGAGGCAAAGACAACAGTCGTTGGGAGTAAGTTGCACATAGTAAAAAATATCACTAATAATAATGTGTTTAATTATAATATCAAAATCGTTACGGTATTTCAAATAATGCATTATGTGCATTTGTAATTTTTTTCAGTTATCAGAGATATCGAACAACAACAGCAACAGGTTCGTAACGTCAGTATTTTTGATCAAGATGACACTCCGTTACCTATTCAGTCCACTTTAATATCGAGCACAACTGATGACGAAGATGAGGAAGATGATGAAGAAGAGGAGGTTGCTGACAAAGCTGAACTAGACGTACCCAATGCGTCCTTGGTAGACAACGCTGAAGAAGAATCTGAAGAGGACTCCGGTTCGGAAGATGAAAATCAATACGAGCCGCCTCTCGTTGGTAGTCTTCAACCAGATGGGACACGCTATTGGCCAAAGAGTGTTGATGTTGAGGAAAATGATCCCAATCGAGGTAGAAAGGTCAAGAATACCTGGAAGAATGACCATCCAGAGGAATTTTTCGATGACTATGCTGAGTTTCGCTTGGCTCGAGAGAACAACACGAAGGAAAATCTTCGACATTTGTACAGGTTATTGTTCTGGTTGGATTTCCTTTCAAATCGGTACAATGGCAACAGTCAGCAGTTCCACCTTTTCTAAAAGGTTCGGTAACAACATTAAATGGAATTATAGATAGCACTATTTCTTAAAATAATAAATAACGTTAGCTTATTATTGATTGAAAAATTTTATAACGTTTTTCTCAAAGGTTTGCTGAGAACGAGTGGATAAGAAAACAGGGTTCATCTGTAATACGACCTTTCATGAAGAACTTAGCAAAAGGGGGATATAAAAACATTATCAAAATATTGAAAACTTGTAATGTATTTATGTATTTTCGTATTTTACTTTCATAAATGTTTTGTATGTAAAATTATATGTGTGACAGTAAGTCATGTTTATTGACTTGGATGACTATATTAAAACTTATATTGCCAAAAATTAGTGGACAAGTAATCTTGGAAGGCAAAACATATAAAAGGTAGATAAGTAAATATTATATGCATAGCTGTAATGCAGTATTGGTTTCTTTACTGCTGAAAATGTGTTGATTGTTTTCATTGATTATAATGTATACGGTCATTAATGGATAGTAAGCTAATGTAAGGAACAATCCGGTTGAGGATTTCTGAGTTACGAGTTACCTGACCAAAAATTTTAACAACTATTGCTTTTTGAACTAATTGGATGATTTAGAGAGTAAGAAGAGTTAAAAGGAAAGTTTGGATATACATATGAGTAAATTGTTAACATTATTTACAATGTAATTACTCTTTGTTTTAAGATTGATAAAATATTTGTAAAAATAATGACAAATGGTTCGGTTGGCATGGGTTGAGTACTAATTTTGTCTGGTCAGTTTCTTTTCTTTTGTGAATGATGATATGATAAAGAAAACAATATGTTTAGGACTTGCTATTCGTTACCTATTTGATCAAATATGGTGATAGAGATTGGTTTAATAATAAATCGGCCTGATGGGATGCTAATAATAAAAGAAGGAGTTTCAGCTGAGTGAAGAATAGGAACGGTAATTTAAAAAAGATACATACTTTTACAAAGGTTTCGAGCGTGAGTTTCGAATATGGTTGTACTTGACAGTTTTGCTAAGATATAAGTTATAAATTGTAAATACTAGCTGTTAAACGTAAATGTATCATGATTTACGATTATTATGAGATAGGTTTCGAAAATATTTTGGAAACCTGAATACTCAAAGTTTTCAGATATGAATGAGTATATTTGCTTCACGAGTACATCTTGAGACATATTTATTTGAGAATAAATGTTGTATTTTTGTGGATAAAAGGAAACAAAATGAAACGTGGGATGTAAAATATGTACTTGTCAAACTGTGAACTATTGTAAAATTTTAAATAAAACTCTTAATATTGTAAAATTGTAAAACAATCACTGTCATTAGCCCATTTATACATGTTTTTATCAAACAAGTTTTTAAACAGAATCCCTTCACGACAATATGCATTTTTTTGGATTACATGAACAATGGGACCAATTATCTGAAATAAACTTCTTCCCTGAACCATTGTTGGACTATTGTTAACTGAGTTTTAAATCTCAGCTATGGAACGCCTTCTCATCATCATTATCATGATCCATATAAAAATTCAAATAAACTTGTGCAGATCCGTTTCATTTAAAGTTACAGTACTATTGCTTGCTTATGATGCATAAATGCTTGTCTTAAGGACTTCAAGTGATTGGTTCTTGAATGGCAACTCATTACATAATGCTGCTAATGTACAAAAAACATTATCATATATTTTGAATAGACGCAGCGTTATATTTGTGCCAAAGGAGCTGGCATATCAGAAACATATATTAACTTTCCTGCGCATATACCTGTACTTGAGATATATACAACAAATGCTTTCACTTTCTGCATCAAAACTTTCTCTTTTAGTCTTCGCTTTCCTAAATCTAGATCTATTATCAAACGAATAATTCCGATACTAAACCAACCAAGTCGAACCTGTTGTGTTGCATTTGTGAGAGCATCACTCACTGCAAGTTCAAGCTCATTCCATGCCAGTTTGTCAATATATTGCAACATTGGTAACCTCTTTCCCATTTATATATATATATGCATATATCATCTCCATCCAAAGCTATCAAGCACAAAATACATGCTCCAATTATAACCAGAGCAGGTTTTATTATATCGTTATATAAGTACAAATACTTGTATATGAAATGAATACAAGTTCTCTATACTTCCTCTGCTTACATGTTACGCACTCTGAGACTGTCTCGCAAGATATTTATTTCCTGCATCATGTTAATATACTCTTTGTATACTTACTATATATTATATAGATACGAAACTCTTACTTGTTGTCGATGTACTTACTATGTGTTAAATCTGGAGCTTTCTTTTGTACACGTCTGCATTTCACGTATATACTACCTACTTTCACTTTCCATCAACTTACTACTATCCGAGAGTGAAAGTGAACACAGACCTGTATCCTTCTTAAGTTAAAGCACTACACAATAAAAAGCTATAGAACGTTGCATTTTGTACCTTCCTCTCTACATCTCATATATATATATATATATATATACCAGTAACCTACTTTCCATTGCTTTTCTTATACATTATTAATGCTGCTTTCACTTTTTATAGAATTTTTTCCGATCTAGTCACATCCGATTCCATACTTTCTGCAATAAACTCTATAAAATATCAACTTCGATCATTCCCGAAGACATATTTTATTAAAGCTGATGAGCAGAATATGCGAAAAATATACTGCTGACGTCGAGCTTTAGGAAAATGACCAGAAAATATTATCTGCCTCGTCGATGTTTGAGTCTTGCTTTCCCCTTTACATAGACTTTAACACCTGAAAAATCCGAAAAGCTGTGATACGGTTTACTGGTAGTCCTGCAATTAAAACTACAATCTCTGTAAATAGTCTACTCCGCCGTTTTAAACTAATCCCTATAACACCGTGAACGAAGCGAGTGATTGGTTGTTTATATGGCAATACATATTCAACTGTCTCCAAGGTGTCTACTCTTTACAGTGGCGTGTATACACAAAATACACATTCTTGTATTTTTGTACTGAAACAGTGTGGACTTGTACCAAAAAATCTTCACATTTCTTAAACATGTAATACTTTCCAGATCGTATTTATATACTTTAAGAATACATTATTTACTTTCACTATCGATAGCGTCCGCAGTTTTTGCTCTATTTGAGTATTGATATATAATAAAAATACACAGCATCTGAACTATGACACGTCAGCATTAAAAATTTGAAAGAGAAAAGCGTCTGTGTATTCCTACACCTCCTAAAAATCTAAAATGCGACTTTCATCTTTTCCGATTTGGCCGTATGTAACCAAAATACCTGTTGGTCAATATACCAGCACCAATACACTGACACACATGGAATGAATTTACTACCTAACGTATACTTGCTCACTTTCTCTTTTATATAGAAAGTAGTAACCTACTTTCGCCATTTATTATATTTTCCAAATGCGCAATACTGTATACCTATTCTGCTATGCACATAATGTTAACTTGTTGCCCATTGTAGGTCTTACTATCAGCTTGATATACTTATAAAGATGCGTGGGCTTATGTTCTATATAGACCATATAAAAACTTACTTTTTTCTTATCAAACGTTCTCCAAAAATTCTGTCCTCGATACTTTTTAGTACAGAATCAGTACTCCTGTAAAATAAGTAAGTGATAATTTCGTCCATTAAAAAATTGTCTTTAAATATAATTAATTAATTAAAATCAAGCACAAATTACTTGGAAAGTGAAAGCTACTAGTAGGCTTTGCTCCTAATAAACTTGTACGCTTTATTGTTTAACGAGACACTTAAAAAAGGTGATAATGGCGGGGCCCATGGATTTGCAAACTTATATGCAATCGATTTGGGACCTTATTGAACCTTCCAACCGTCGTTCAGGTATTGTAACAGATGATGAGATTCGTGCCAAGCTCGAAGAAGCCAAAACCAAAATCATGGAAAGTAAGTCATCCCAATCAAAGATTCCATTGTGAATATTCAAAAATAACACCTATAAAGTATTCCACTTTAAATAACTAGTTATTATATTTTTACTATTCTGTAACTTTTCAGTTATCAAAGATTTGGAGGATGAGCGAAACGACCGGGTTCGAATTGTCAGTATTCCACCTCTAGATCGACACGGCAACCTGCTACCTTTTCCGCCCAATTCTGGTCAACGGAACTCTGTTCAACAACAAGCGCTAGTCAAGCCCCCTGTCTTTTTGGAAGACGATGCTGACTCTGATGACGACAGCGATGATTCAGGTGGCGGAGAAAATGACAACCCTCCTCCCCCACCGCGTCTATTGGCTCCAAGGGCTAGCAATCTGGCTTCTGGTGGCACACCGGTATCTGTTGCATCAACTTCTTCAACATCTGGAACAAATGGTCAACAGGGTTCGACAGCACAACAGACAGCCGCGCAGCAGTACAATCCTGAAGTATATCGCAATGCAAAGAAGGAAAAGTTGGACAAGTTGTACCGACTTTTATACTGGTTGGATTTCATGGCAACAGGCAACGTTCGCGACGGTTATGACTTTTCTCAGTCCTAAATTGTTTGGTAAGCATATAAAAAAGAAGGCACAGATTCTTTACTTGTAAAATAATTACTTGTTACTTGTAACGAACTTCATCTTTGATTAAACTAGTTATTGTTTGCATTTTGTTTTACAGGTTGGCTGACTATGAAATGATAAAGTATGGGCTCGTCGTGAATTCGTGAGTAAAAAGTATTATTCTTTGGTTAAATCTATGTAACATAGCAGTATATGTTAATCGATGTTTAATATATTATATATCTGTACAGAATTTTTTTTGTGTCTACTGACTTTGACGTTTGTGTTGTACAGCTGTACGAGAAGTAGGTTATCATGTAATATCGTAAGTATTTATTTTTACATTGCTTACATTGTTTTAGTTAAACACTCTTGTTGTATACAGCCCATGAAGGTAGATATTATTAATATTATTTCTATACTACTTGCGACCAGAACAATAATAGGGTAATCAAAAGTTTAATAACGCACTGGCCTAACTGGGGTGTAAAATGAATGAATAACGTTCCTACGTGTAACGTATTTACAAATACTTTCAAGTTAGTTACTAGTACTTATTAAATGCGCGGAATATTTTGAAGATTTTTTTAAAAATTGCGAGTTAACTGGTAGTCAAAAATTTTAAACCATACTTTTGAATTTTTCTGAAAAGTAATATGATAATAAAAAAATCTTTCAGTTTGTGCAACTTGTTGCTAAGGTTGCAATTTTCACACTTTTGCTACACACGGGCTTGCTCGATAAGTAATAACGTATATGAAGGAGCCTAAGCTGGGAATGGTTAGAAAAGCAACTTACTACTAATCATAACATATTTTTACAAGTTTTCAGAGAAATGAGTTTTGGTAGTTATTGTACCGGTCAGTTTGTAGATGAAATATGGTAGTCCAATGAAATAGTAAATGGCTAACGTACGTGTACCAAAAAATAATGTTGGACAATGATAAAATTATAAGTAATGTTGGATTTTGTTTTTGGAAGTTTTTTTTGAATATCGTATCATTTTTTACAAAGCAAATTAATTTTTTTCCTACATTTTTACCAAATATTTTTTGGTTGAACTGAACCACTTTATAAGTAGTTTAAATATTTTAAATGTTTGTTATGAGTTATGTGTGTTATACATATAGTTATATAAAATAATTTGAGTTCCATGTCATAAGTTTGCGGTTCTTTATTTCGACGTAGAGTAATAAACTGTACTATTTATTATGATTTTTTTTAAAAATTTTAAGGACATAATGATAGATTTTTAAGTCATAACAGTTTTTCTAGTATTTAATGGTATGGTACTTAAGAAATAATAGACTAGAATCTATTTATGAAAATTATTGACCAAATTTGAACAAAATGGTTAATAATCCGTCACAAAAACTATGCAATGTAAATAACTACAAGGTATTAAGTCCATCAAAAGTTTAAAAAAAACTACAATTAATATTATTTATGTATGAGAACACTAATGTGAAAAATATATATTTATATGGAATATATGAAAGAGAGCACATGTAGTGCATGTTATGTTTTTTTAAAATAGACGTTTTAAAAACATTTAAGATCAGGTTGGATAAGTAAGTTTAAGTCGACACTGTCTCCTCTGTAAGTAATTGAATGATATATAAAAAAAATTATAGCGTAAAATCTATTTGTAAACTGTTATTGACCATAATACAACAAAATGATCAATAACCCATCACAAAAAATATGCATTCTACATCAAAATCAACAATGTAGCCGTTATCAGTCAAACTGGATCTATTAGTAATATATAAATATTTGTAAACGTGTGTGTATATAGGGCATGAGCGTGAACTAACAGATTAGGCTATTATGAAATATCACACTATTCATCTAATTGTAACATCGTAAAGGATTTTAAAAATTTTTTGAGTACTGTAATTATGTATTGGGTTGGTATTTGAGATAAGTATAGAAACGTCCGATAATTAAATATTAATGACCAAATTATAAATTTGGTTAATAATCCATCACAAAATCTATGCAATGTACATAAATATAAATTATTTAGTTGGTATGAGTCACTTTGGACTCATGAAAAAATCACGTTTATTTTAATATGTGTAGATGTGAATTTAGTAACGTAATGTATAAATGTAATGTTAGTCCGTGGAAAATATTATTGTGCTAAATTTTACTATAGTTAGTTTCATGGGTAAATATTTTCAAGGCTTTTCAGTAAACCTGTTTAAGTACTGTAATTAACCCATTTTTTAAGAAAAATGTATAAATATGTATTCAACTTAAAGGTGTTAACCAAAATATATCAAAATGGTTAATAATCCATCACAAAAACTATGCTAGGTATGTACATAATTATAATCATATATGGTTATCATAAGTCCTTCTAAATTCATACGTAAAAAATCATTTAAAATTATGTAAGAGGGTGCGTGTAAAAGTATGTGTGTACTTATGTGATGCGTATGGTGTGAACGTGGGAAAATAGATCAGGAATCTGATATTTTACTTCCTAAAATAATTTTTCATTAATATTTTTTATTACTTTTATTAATACAATATTGTAGAAGAAAAATATAGAAACATTTATGTCTGGATAACTGTTCACCAATTTTCACAAAATGGTTTATAATTCGTCCCAAAAAGCATGTCATGTGCATAATTATCTTTTTTAATATGTAAAAATATATAATAGTTAAGGCGAAAATGTGTCATTAAATACGATAGCACAATAACATTTAACATGCATGTAAGAATACACATTCAGATATTTTAATATTCCTTAAATTACTCACAAGCGTTTGACATGTTGTAAAAGTTTTTTTCGAAAAGCGTCGAATGGAACTTTTTTTGTAAGTTAAATTCTTGAAATGATAACCATAATTGTATATTAAGTCTAAATTTAAAATTTTCATAACAAACGTCGTAAGAAATGTGTACCTTGTTTTACTTGCTTACTTTTTAAGTAATCGGCAAACCAGTCTGTCTCCGCTCATTTTATTCTTATCATCTGTAAATTGTCATTTTTGGTTTTTCAATAAAAATGAACTAACGCGAGCTGTCCTTTGCATTGGGACAGTTTGAGAATATTATTTTAAACCCCACTATTGTTTGGTGCAGTGTAAATAATTAAATATCACCTCATCATTGGCATCTTGATGTGCGTATAACGTTCATGCCCTTTACCTTCAGCATAGCTTACAAGTCTACTCAATAACAATAAGGCTTTAAAAACAACTTTCTCGTTGACTACAAGAGCTGAAAGCTCAGATATGCTTTTATAGAGTTTTATTGTGTTTTTGCTCAGGCACAATGCCACCGAAACTTGTTCTCCTTTTTTATCCAAATTGTTGTTGTGCGCATCATTTTCTTCCAAATCTCACATAAGGATTGGATTATTATTCATTTATATTTTTATTACTGAACCATCTGCCATCATTCAAACATTAATACATATGCTGAGAACTGAACCAAACAAAAAAGAAATTTTTGTTGTTTTTGCAGTGAAAGTGTGGTTAGAAGTAAGAAAAACTTGTTTTTCACAACTCCAAATTGTCCAAATTTTTTCCATCACATCTTATACGACTATATTATGCAAAAAGATATGTATGAATACATGTGTACATATACACATTTGGATTCCAGTATATCAAAATTCTAATTCGACTTGTTTTCCTGCCCCATGAAAAAAAGAAAAAAATTGACTTTATTTAATTAAGTAACAAAGCAAATTAATTTTCTTCCACCTCAGCTATTATTGGCTGGATTTAACTTTATGGTTTCAAGCGAATGTCTATAACAATTCAGGTCTGAACGTAGGTCATTCATAACCAAGGTTGACAAGACATACATATATGACAAAACTTTAGAAAACTTCTTCGTCTCTAAGTTTTTTTCCTTAAAAGCCTAAACATGTGGAAACGTTATTTGAAAATCACAAATTTATATCAAAACATCTACCCTCAAAGGGTCGTATTCAACAAAACCACAGAAAAATTTGAATCCGTATCTAAGTCCAGTATATTTTATAACTGGATTAATGCTAACGTTATACAAGCGAGTGTGGTTGCATTTGTGCGTTGTCTTTACTACCTAAAAACTGACAGTTCTGAGGTCTCCATGTCGTTTATCGATTTCATCATCGATTTCTTGTTTTGGGGCTTAAGTCTTATTTGCCCAGCATTCGTTTGGTCACTTTGGAAATGGAAAGATAACTACAGCTGGTTTTTAAACCAAGCTTACAATCATCGCAAAATCAAAGGTAATTTGGTTTATCTATTAAAAAACTCTAAATTTACGCAAAAAATTCATACGGTTTTAAAAATTTAGATGACAAAATGGATATTCCTACCCTGCTTTTGTACTCTATTGCTGGGTTTGTCTTCATAATTCCACCAGCCATTGCATCACTTCCAGTTGTATTTCATAACACAGTCATACATACAATTCTTCGATTTTACTTTCCCGAAGCCTGGATGAAAACTGAGGTCACTGAAATAATACTTTGCAGCATATATTTATCTTATATTACTACCCTGGCTGCTATTCAACCAGATCATATTTTACTCTCCATTATCATGATAATTGTCGAGTCCGAAAATTTCTTGGAATCAAGTTATATCAAAGGAAGAATTTATGCCAGCACAACTTCAAATAGGATGACAGCTAACACAGGACAAGTCAGAAAAATTAATTTGACCAAAGCTATTAAAGCGATTGTCTGTCGACGATCGACCATTCCCAACTAGAGATCAAATCCCTTCAGGACCCTTCTTTTGTTCTCATGCAAAGGATTAAAAAGATTA